>JAVDBV010005126.1:0-10850 GCA_032619315.1 Piper longum | reverse complement strand
TACAGACAGGCGTATACAAAAATTTTCTCCACAATTTCATCCCAATACCACCTCCCCACCCAGCAAAATCCGGCCGCCACTCTCATGGCCTTGCTCTGCTACGCCGCCGCCGCACTTTCTTCACCGGCAAAGCCCTCACCGCCGCTCCGAACGAGATTCTCCATTGGCCGTCCAGCTCCCTCGTCGGCGGCCGGCCAGTGGTCCACGCCTCGGAGGCGGACGCCAAAGTGTAGCGTCTTGTGTTGCACCGGCGTTGTGGCGGACGCCGCATCACAAGCAGCTCAAACTCTTCGCCATGTCTCCGGCGGCCGTGTGCCCGACCACATATTGGACAGGTAAGAAAGTCTGGTTGTTCAAATGTTCGATCTTTGCTTCCATTTTTTGTATCTCATTCTTTGGTTGTATTGGAAGTGTTTGATTGTGTGATTGTGATTCTATAGTTTGTGTTGCATGCGGCAGGGCAGAAGAAATTGGATTCATGGTGCCCACGGAAATGCAGAGGCAATCTTTGCCTGTTCTTCTTTCTGGTCGGGATTGTGTTCTTCATGCTCAGGTTAGTGATCTGTTTTGAATTCAGATTGAGAAAAAAAAATGTGTTCTTGCTTTGCTTTTTGGTGTTTCTGATTGAGTGTGTTAGTTTATGAAATGGTTATGATTGAGGCTTTTTGTATGCTTGCTCTATAGACAGGTTCCGGGAAGACTCTAGCCTACTTGCTTCTGATATTTTCGCTTGTTGATGCCCACAAGTTTGCTGTGCAAGCACTTATCATAGTTCCCAGTAGAGAGCTCGGGATGCAAGTAAGATTCTTGGATGAGTTGAAGGGATCTTTTTGAGGGTTGAGTTTGTTTCGTATTGCTCCTTAACTGTTTTTACATGTTTATTGCATTAAAAAAAAATGAAGGTTACCAAAGTAGCTAGGCTATTGGCTGCAAAACCAGCTGAAGATCACGACGAGAAGAAGACCTGTACTGTTATGGCTCTTTTGGATGGAGGACTGCTCAAAAGGCATAAGGGCTGGCTAAAGGTAGCCGTCTCCAGCATTGTCATTCTTTTATGAATGATGAGTACGCTCCATTTCTCACTTTGATTGTTCGTTAGGTGGTCTTATAGGCAATTTTTGCGATGGTTTAAGCTTTCAACTTCGAGATTGATTGTTCTTGCTTGCATTGTAGAAATTTATACTGCTACTATGCTTGTGATTGGAATCAGGCAGAGCCTCCACAGATTATCGTTGCTACTATAGGAAGCCTGCGCCTGATGCATGAGAAGCAGATTTTAAAGCTTGACAAGTTGCGAGTTCTTGTAGTTGATGAGGTTAGCTTATGCTGCCACTTTTGTTGAATTCGAGCGGTGTACTTAAATGTTATGAAATCGTTTGTTCGATTTTGTCAGATCATTAGTAGGATTCTTTTACTGGGCTGCATGTATTCATGTGTCCTTATCTCTTGTGATCATTGGAATTCATTTTCATGTTCGATATTCTTTATTTGGAGTTTTGAAATCTGTAAATTGCTTGTCTTGTAATTATTTTTTGAACAAATAGGTAGATTTTCTTTTCAATTCATCGAAGCAATCCTACAGTGTTCGGAAACTTTTGACATCATATTCAGCAAATAGTAAGAGGCAGACTGTTTTTGCCAGTGCGTCTATCCCTCAACATAATCGTTTCATTCATGATTGTATTCAGCAGAAATGGACCAAGGTTTGCCCTCTTCCCTTTTATTACTAGTGATTATGACAAGCTTTTGAATCCAGAGAACTTACTTAATGTCATTTTGGCTGATAGAGTGATGTGGTCCATGTTCATGTGAATCCAGTAGAGCCCATGCCTTCACGTGTATGTCATAAATTTTTGGTGAGTGTACATTGTAATTTCTAACCTTATCAAAGTCTGGTAATGCAATAATCAGTTGTGGACTCTAAGTACCTTTTGTTCTATGATTAGACTCGTAACGGGAAGGAAATTGAATCATGGTATAACCGACATGAATTGCATTCAGGACATTTACATATTTCAGGCCTTGCTGCATAATAGAAACAGAATGTTGTGTATAATTATTGTATTTGCGTTATTGTGATTGCCCATTGTGGCCATTCTTGATATGTATGAATCTCTTTTGATACTGCTGTACATTGTGTAGTCATGCTTTGTGCATGTTCCAGATTTGCAGTAAGAAAACAAAGTTGAATTCCTTGGTTTCTTTGGTAATGAGGAATGCATCTATGGCTGGCATAATATTTGTCAATGAGCAGGTAGCTGTGCATTTCTTTTTCTTTCAGTGAACTACCTTATTCACTTTTTCCTTATCTTCTTCAGTTGTCAGACTGTATAATATTGCTAATTACATCTAACAAAAATATATACATAAAAAGTAAAATATTTGGTTGCCATTTGTATGAAGCTACAAGTCATAAATGCTACCACTTATCTTCAATCCCTTCAAATATACCCTTATTGAATTTCCCGATCCACTCTGCTGCTTTTGAACGTTTTGCAGTTGTTGCCTACTTCAAATAACTAACTTCTTTCCTATGCATGCAGTCAGAGAAATCCAAGAAGGCTGGAAATCTATCTCCAACATTTACTGTTACTGAATCTCTCAGAAATATAATTGAGGGTTTAGAAATCATTCTTCTTGAGGAAGAAATGAATTTTAATGCTCGAACTTCTTCACTAATGGTGAGTGATTGCTAGTAATTAAAGAACATGGATGCTAGATTTATTTGTCGCCATATATTGGAACGCAATGATTTTCTCATCTTTTCTGTATTTAATGCCTTTGTTGGTTAAGCACTGTCCTGAATATGTCTCATCACCAGTATTATGAAATTCAAACCATCCTAGGCCTCTTTGTGAAGTTTAATTAAGTCACATAGTTAACTGTTTCTGCAAATGACAAAGAAAGGTATATGTAGCCTTGCTGCTCTAAACAACCTTTTCTAGAGTAAAGATGGCAGGTTGAAAATCAGTATCCTCGCTGTAATTGACATTATTTTTGTTATGCAAGCATGATCACCACTCTGCTTTTCAAAGAATGGTTTCTCTGGAAGTTGAAAAGGGCTTCAAGTTATTTACCACTAATGATGTCTTGCAGGAAGTTAGACAAGGGGGCTCCCTTCTTGTTGCTACAGACATCATTGGTAGAGGGGTTGATTTACCAGACACAAGGTACATTTACAATTTTGATCTTCCAAAAACTGCAATCAGCTACCTTCATCGGGCAGGTAGAACTTGTCGAAGACCATTTTCAGGTGAAACATGTACTGTTATTAATCTTATAACTCCAGAAGAGCGATTTGTGCTGCAGAAATTTGAAAACGAATTGATGTTTCAGTGTGAAGAAATTTTTTTGAATTGGAATCCTTTGGAGGTTAAATAATTCTTAAATCTATTTTGAAAGAATATCCAGTATGGATTATTCTGTGATACCTTATAAAAGTTAACTGGTAACTACTTTAACATGGCGTGCCCGAGTGGAAAGGAAGTAGTCTTCTTTGTTAAGCGTAATCATCTTGTTACATGCATAATTAACTAGTGATTTGGTGATATCGCAATAGATGCCTCGATAGTATTTTCATTATCATTGGAAATTTATTAGACAGTCAGTTGGAATTACAGGGACAACTATTTCGAGTGTCAAAAATTCAATTATAGAAGAATATTGAACTGTTATATAGCAAAACCATCATTGATGGTGGAGTTCCTTATAATGATTGTAATGCCTGATCTTATGTAGAAACCATCAGAAGCTCTATCTGCCTCCTGTACACCCTGCCCAAGACGATGGAAACAATGTTGAATTATATAAATTGAACTTTTATCAACTAAGATCATACCAGATGACTAAAATGATACCTGTGAATTGGTTATGGCCACATTTTTACCAATTCTTGCATTCTTGTCGATTATACAATCACTGCATAGAATTGAAGTGTGAGAAGCTTTTCTACAGTAGCAAATGCTAGAGAAAATGGCAGCATGCTTGTCTAAACAATGCCAACCTGATTTTTGTGTTTTCTCCTATGCCAATGGGAACCCTTCCCTCTGCTAGCAGGGAAGCAATCTCAGCATCCGTTTCATAGTAATCAGCACCGAGCATAACAGTGTCCTGTTGATAGTTGCATACCTTGTACATTAGCCAGTTAAATTTTTAAAGCAGCTATTAATCATATGTTGTTACTGATTAATTAAAACAGACCTTTAAATGGACATTGGAATTTATTCTAGATCGAATTCCAACAACACTGTGTTCTATGTTGCAGTTAGTCAAGAAACTTCCATGAGAGACGATGGAATCGACTATCTGGTAAGAAAGAAATTGAAGAACATTTGCCAGCAGTTATCGATGGTTTAGTTCAAAGAGTAAAACCTTAGCATCAGATTAAATCTGAAGGATGTCAAAAAGTAGGACAGGAATTTTACCTTGCTGTTGTCAACCTTTGACGGAGGCAAGTTTCTTCTAGAGGTGTATATTGGCTTTGCCGCATCATAGAAACTGAAATTTGGGGGCTGCAAAACTTGTAAAACATAATGGTTAACTAACATTTTCTAGAAGAACTTTAGATTTTAACAAAGGAATAATGTGATATTGCTTCAATGAAAGATTAAGGAGTTTTACATGTGCTGTTAGTGCCAGATTTGCTTCAAAGAAGGATTTGATTGTTCCAATATCTTCCCAGTAGTCATTGAATAGAATTGCCTGTGACAAGCACCAATATGGGAAATGAGCTCTTTAATTATGCTATAGTTATTCAAAATTTATTGGATAACAATCATAATTTATTTTGGACAATCTGATAGTTCTAGAAAACTGAAGATGCAAACTGATATTCACCTTGGTAAAAAATTCTTTGGCTGATGCTGGAATGATTTCAGAACCAAAGTCATTTGCAGTTGGAAATCTCCATCTGATTATACCTCAATAGTATATCATCAGTTCTTAGTTTCTGACAAACATTTGTTCTTTGATAGATAAAGAAATGTGGGAGATACAACTGATGCTCTCAACTTTGCAAAAGACTGTTCATTTCAGGTTTATAATGTAAAATAATATGTTTTGAAAGAGACAAAAAAATATCATCCTATTTTTTATTATGCATTTTGTTTTCTTGTACCTTAAAAGATTGAGGAGTATCTCCTTTTTGAAAATATAGACTCCCATGGAGGCTATGTATGGTTTCTTTTCAGCCTCTTCTCTTGTCAACCCCAAAACTGTAGTATCCACTGCCTACAACCATGGTAAATTAATAGTGTTACATTGATTCATGCTCATTTTTTTCAGCTGGAGAGCAGTACTGTTTGTTGTCAAGAATTGATCACCATGGCCTTCAATTCTCCCCCCCTAGGCTTCTCACTGAATGAAATGACTCTTCCTTTGTTGTCTATCTTCATCAGCCCAAAATCTGATGCACGACTGAGTGTAAAAAATGATCCAAGTTATTGAAATTCAATTGTTTAAACATAAAAAACTGGAGAGAATTTGTTTGAAAGTTTGGCCTCTACAAGCAACAATACTATGTACCTGTCATCCATTGGCAGACAAGAGATTGAAATATCAGCACCACTCTCTCGATGGCTCTAAAAAAACCCAAATATTACTTGAGTTTCTGTACTAAGTAAGCTTCAAGAATTACAATATAACAGGCCTAGAGAAAGAACCTGAACAAATTCCATGTAATCCATACGGTACAAATGATCTCCAGAAAGAATCAACACATCTTCCATGTCCTTACTTCTAGCGTCCTACACTTCACAACACGTAACAATTACCAATCTCAACAAGTTCACTTCTTGGCATTCTTGCAAACGCTAACAGCCCCCGCACTCATTTGTACTTTGGAAAATTTAACTTGGAAATGTTGGTAAAGACGAACAATCTTCTCTTGCTTTGATTGAATAATATAGCAACATGGTTACCTCGAAAAGCCAATGGAACTGTCTAACAGCATCTGCAGTTCCTTGGAACCACTTCTTCCCTGCCTCTCCTGGGGTTTGAGTGGCGGCCAAGACCTGGAGAAGATAACAATTAAATAGGGTCTTTAAGAATGCTTTAGTTAGTAACAAGAAAACGAATGTGTATGCCTGCATATTTATTACTTCTCATCTTGTTGGTTTGTATAATATTATCGTATAAATTTGGATGGTCAAATTACTGGCTCCAAAAATATTTAGATAATTATTTTTGTGTGTTAAATTTTATCGTGAAAAAAACGGATAAATGTGCAAATGGGTAAATTGATGATGCTAATTAGATGGAAGAAAACAAACTTCAACGAAGCCATCGCCAAAGTTAACACCGTTGCCAAAGGTGTAGGATCGAGCCAGATGCCTATTGAGCGAGGCAGAGTTGAACTGTGTGAGAATGTACACTTTGTTGATCCCACTGTTAATGCAGTTGCTCATTGGAACATCAATTAGCCGATAAGCACCTCCAATCGGCACCTGTGCAGTCCAATCACAAGCTCAAAATCATGCAATATATGAACTTCAAAAGTAATATCCAAAAATAGAGAGGTTTACAGCAGGCTTGGCTCTGGTTTTGGTGAGGGGGAAGAGACGAGTGCCTGCTCCCCCACCCAATATAACAGCAGTCACAGTCCTAGAATTCCTCGCTTCGATCTCTAAATTCTTCAACTGCACCATTGAACATGCAGCCGCGGTTAAACAAGCTCATGTAATCCACTCTTCAACAGCAAATACACAAATCATATACATCGACGCTTCTCTAGATTTCACACGACAACTCTATTCTTCCATAAGAGAGACCCAACATTGCAAAAGCATATTAGGGAGAGCAGCAGCATATATATACATACCTTGGTGTCACTAGCAAAGTTTGTAGCAATGGACATGCGGACATAGCTTCTTCCCCCTCTGTTTTCCACCCTGCTTGCTCTTACAATGCCTTCCACCTTCACCTTCTTCCCCATCAACTCCCCATCAACAAATGCAGGAGCCAATCTTCCTCTCCTACTTAACAGACTACTATGGCCGGCAAGGCGGCCGGCGGCCGAGAGTGAGAACCTGCCGTCCGCAGAGATGGCCATGTTGAGGAGTTTTGCTCAATAGCAGGTGTTGAGTAGTAGAAGGAGCATTTCACTGTAGATGATTTTGGAATTGAAGTGCTGCTAAACTTAGGATTACTGTTATGTGGGCATATATTCTCGTTTCATGTGTACTTGTGCTGTGGCAAAAGAGTGACTTGTGCTGTGGCAAAACTGGGGCACTCTATCCACAGCTAACAACATCCACCAGTTTTTTAGGCCATCTCTGGTCCTTGCATATTGATATGTACATTTACACATTTCTCCATTTTTTTTACAATCTTATTCATCAAATACTCTTCTCTTCCTTTCACAAAAAAAAAAAAACACACTTGTCTTGCATCAAAAAAAAAAAAAATCATAATTTTTGTTAGCATAAAATAACTTTGTGGGCCCCTATAGGTGGGCCCATGCAATCCTTAGTGACTTAGCAATTAATCTTTTAAATAATCACATATTTAGGATTTTATTTATACTATACAGATTGTATATGACTGCACTTATTGATAAAAGGAGAATTAAAAGTCATTCAAACTAAAAATAGTAGATTTGAGTAATAAAAATACAACAAAATTAAAAAACACAGATCTATATTTACATTCTCTATTTATTAAAACCTTTTTACAATTCAGGACTGTCACTAAGATATTTAATTGTTATTGTCTATCTAATGAGAGTATATCTATGAAATTAAAATTTACCTTTAATAGAGACCTCATAGTATTGTAACACCCTAATTCAGTTTGATGTCGTACTAAATCAAAATATTAAAATTTGGACCACTTGTCTTAATCATTTAAAATGCGAGCGGGACTCACATAATAGACCTAAATGATTTGAAGGAATATTTGAAGGAATCTAATGTCTATTTAAAATACAAAAGCACACAAAGAACATGTACAAATTCTTAAAATTGGGCTCATGTAAATAAGACATCCTAAATGATTCCAAATTCTAATTAAAAGAGACTTCAAATTATCAAAAAAATTCAGTAGTCTCCTCTATAACTTAGATGCGAGAAAATTCTTCACAACATGTATAAAAATTTAGAATTTATAAATCAATGTAGAGCATTCACATTTTCCCACATTTCAAATGCACAAAAACACTCGGGGGTGGAACGCCTCTTTCACATTATATTTACACAGTATTTACAATACAATTTACATTCTTGAGGCTTTTGGTTTGTGTGGTCTTCACATATATCCTTCTCCTACAAAATTAAAATAACCAAGAAATTTCTCCAACCCATATTTCTTCTTCGTTTTGATTACCTCCACAACTAACATGATTTAATATACGTAGATTAATTTTAATTTTTAATTTGATAACTCCGGGGCTTGGAGAATTCCTTCATGAACGGTTTTAATTCTATACTTCAAAGTATGCCACTTGCAAAATAACTCAAACATAAGTTAGTGATCACAATTTTTGTACATTCTAAGACAAAGCAACTCTATAATTAAAAAGCACGTAAGCTCTTACTCATAAGTATCCACAATGGCTTACTAACACCAAATACTATTCTTATAAGATAACCCACTGGTCTCATATGGTAATCATATTGGCTCATTACCCCATATTGTATATACATCAATGACCAATCACCCTCACATCAACATGAGCAAGCCATAACCACAGCAAACCCCCATAAGTCATTTTCGACCATTGCTTCTCTCCCGCCCAACCTACAACATTAAACTAAATAACAAATGTACGTCAGCAAAGAAAGATTACCAATCCCAAAATAACTAATAAAAAATATTCCAAACTGACAATTGGATGACATATCATATATGGAAAACTTCAATATGAAACAGAAATGCCACAACCCATATCAGCATAATACTAAAAAGTAGCCAATAGGGCCTAATCATAATCACTGAGATATCCACATACACGAACCGGCATACTCAATGATAACATGCCACTACTATGCATAAATATGAATTTAATTGACAATAATATGTCCATGGCCAATAGGGTCTATTCTAATCATAACTGAAATGCATGGTCTAGATGCACTCAATGGAAAGCCTGCTCATGTTGAATATACACTGCTAGTAGATATCATATCTAAATATCATAATTGTAATCATAATCATAGAATGTTAATCTCCAAACAAGGTACCACAGGTAGGTGCCGATCGGGCCCTTTAGTAGGCGGCACGCTCCCATCTATCACACGTATATAAATAATTCGAAAATCATATAACATGTATAATGCCTGGGAAGTGTTGACAAATAGCGTTAGAGCATCTTTTGAGTTGGATCTCATCATTCGAAAACTCATCAATAAATCTCAACCTTGAAGTTTTATTAATCTAAAAAATTAGTAAGATGACTCGTATGTATTGAGATTCAATAAAACACTACTAACTATGCCTAAGATATTAAAAAAATTACGATAGAACCAAGCAACAAATCAAGCAGAGAGGAGTTTTAACAGACCTGTGAGGCAAGCTCAATTCCCTAGCTTGACAAGCTCAACTTCACACGGCTTAGCAAATGTCGACCATTACTCAAACCCTATATGATGCATGTGTGCAATGTAGCAAATGACTTGACATGAGGAAGAGTACAAAATTAAACACACACACACACACACACACAGCAGGTCACACGTCATCCACATGATGAGCGTATCACCATCATTGATCTTGATTCTATAAAATAAAACAGATATTGAGAAGGAGATCTCAGTTCATTATAAAATAATTTAGTAATTCAACTTGTGCACTTTAAATCTAACAAGAGACATCTAAACGCCCGAGAGATTCAGGGAAATTTATCTGAGATTCTGACACGCTAATCGAGAATAAAATCTTGATAGAATTATAAAAAGTAACTTAAAGTTTTGGGTCAATTATTTAAACTTAACCTCGGTGATAATTTTGTCGTAGTGAGCTTATCTCAAAAAGTTGAAAGATCTTGAGTCAAATTCACGTCCATACCCATGAATGATATATTATCATTATTAAAATAAAATTATATTGATTAGTGGATTAAGATGATTAAGTTAATTATCATATAACTTTTGATTTTTACATTGTGATCATTCACAATCAAATAAGAGTTAAAATATTATTATTTAAATAAATAATTAAATATATTGACACATAAAACAAGATCACCCGGACACGACCATGCATTATAAATTTTAATCTTTATAATTTTGATCGTTATTAAGTAGATTAGTCGCTAGATTCACAAATCTAGCCTAACACGTATATTTTGTTAGCCCAAAACACAACAAATAGTAAAAATCATATTTGTATCACAAAATCAACAAGAAAACTATTAGATCTACGTGATATGATGATGATTTAATAATCTACATGCTTGATTAAGAAGATTTACATGCAAACATCAAGACCGTGCACAAAAAAAGAATAGAACGGTGAAGAAAGGCGCACACCTTGGCGAGGGAAGAGAGGGAGGATGTAACACCCCAATTTCGGTTCACTTAAAAACCGGATTGGAAATGTTACGATCGAGTTGAGACATGTTTAATATTATTAGTCAGTGAGACTCGATCCATAAAATAGATCGAAATAACCCTCTTGGTGTCATGAGAATGGAAGACATTGTCAAATAAACATCAAAATACATCAAATATAAATAAATGCAAGAAAGAAAATCTTATGTTGAGCTCAAGTGTGTGTAGGATTTATCTGTCCTTCCGCCGAAGTCGATACAGGATTTGCGAGACCTACATATATTATAAGAAAACCGTTAGTAACGAATGTTACTAGTCCGAAAATAACTAATACAATCTGGCAAATGGGTATTCCATTACCCACGA
>JAVDBV010005123.1:0-11350 GCA_032619315.1 Piper longum | reverse complement strand
TTTCGAGCCGAGTATTTTTTCGAGCACAAAATTAACGAGCACGAGCACGAGCCGAGCCGAGCCGAACATAAAAAGCTCGCGAGCAGGCTTGGCTCGTTTACACCCCTAATGAAAAGTACGAGTCTTATCTATTTTCTTAAGCGGATTACATGATGTCTCGACCGCTCCCCTAAATGTAGTTACATTATGAACTGCAACGTCGAGTTTACCATTGCTATTGAATTTATAAATGATAATATGTGTACAAATGCCCCTCTAATGCCAATATAACTGTGTAGAGAAGCAAAGTGTGAAGTGTAAGTTATTAATATTTTAAATATTAGTAATGTAAATCCCTTTTACGTTTAATATTATAAAACCACTTAGCACGTACAATGCTGATATTTTAAAATCAAAAAATAGTTCAAGCTAAATACTTTTTTTGAGAGATTTTATTTTATTGTTTAATTTTTGTTTTTTTTATAGATTTCAATTTTTTTTACAGTAGGAAAAAATTATTAATTTTTTGTTACCTAATTTTGGGGGGGGGCGGTATTGGGTACTATAATATACTCGAGTACTGCTGAATAGAACATGTGCGGTGGTGGACGGAGAAGGGGGGGGTACACTCACCCATTGTGGGCGTAGATACTCATATACTATCATTCGACACTTAATCCATATAATCCCAACGGGGTATCACAAAAAAACAAAAACTTGTGGTTCTGATTTGTAATTAGAATGGTTTTTATCTCCGATGAGAAGAAAGGACAACTTTAGAAGCCGATGTGTATAGCAAAAGTCAAGGCCTCTCCACGAGAAAAGAATGAACATACGAAGAAGGCTGGTCACATCCAAGCATAAGGAGTGGGGGACAATCAGAAGATTAGTTCAGAAGGGGCGTGCAAGGGAAGGGTGTTGGCTTGGGCTCTTTAGTGCGTCAGGAACTGTAAGCCAAGAAAGCAAATGAAGAAATGACATGTACCCATCTTTGGCAACAGTAGGCAGAAGCAGCGGCAGGCCACAACTTGGACTATCTCCCTGCAGACAAGTGGTTGAAGAAAGAGACTGATGGGGGAGGACTGAGGAGCAGTGGAAGCCGCAGAGCTCTCAAGGGCGGAGGAGGAGGAGGAGGATCAGTGATGACAACTGTTATCTATAGACAAGACCGGAGCTCGGGGCAAGAAAAGGTTCTCATATCATTGTACTAGGTTAGTCAGATAGTTGCAATATTTTTAATCCCATGAAATGAGAGAATGGACTGTTGCTGACACTCTATTGTCCGGCATCTTACAGGTTTCTGTAAGAATTTTGTGAAGAGAAAACCAACGTGTATGTGGAGACACCACTGTACATTACAAATCAATTCCAACCTCATATCTCTCTTGAGCCCCACCATTAAAGAGATGTATCACTCTTGGATACGAATCATGGGCAGTGAAAAGCAGTGAGAGAGAGATGGGGAAGATATATAATATATTCTCTATACGCTCTGGTGTCTCAATATGACGATGCTTCAGTGCGGCAGCTTGATCTCAGTCACAGCTCCTTTATCAGTACCTTCCTTTGAAGGTCATCATATTAAGGAGAGGGGAAGGGGAGGACCATCCTTCCCCGTTGGCTTTTTGTTGGAGCTGTAAGTGTTTATAAGCACATAATGTTGTGTACGGTGGTGTGTACATTGTACAGTATGAAGAGCACCTACGCAATTAAACAGAGCAGGCTTGCTGGCCTCCCTTCACATCCCATTTCCATAGTCTCCATGTATAAGTAGCAAGTCTGCCTAGATCCAACATGGTTTTTGGTCGCCATCTTTTGGTATTCTTCTTCTCCTACTACTCACACTCCTTGGTGTGACAAAAGTATGTGGTCACCATCTGGTGATGACAACAATGCTAACAACAGGCTCACTTCTTCATCTTCCTCGTCCTCTTCGAGGCTGTCCACACCAAGAAGGACCATGGAAGATGTGTGGAAGGAAATCAACCTGAACAGCCTCCAAGACCGGCCTATAGGCAGGGAAGAGGGGGCAGAGCCAAAGGGGAGTTACAGGAGGGTGGTGCTGCAAGAGTTCCTCGCCAGGCCATTTAGAGGCCAACAGCAGCAGCAGGAAAGAGCCAGTGAGGTCCCTGCTCACCATCCAGAATTGAACATGAGCATTTTGGAAGCGGCTTCTAACCCCCAACCTGCTACTACCATTCTAAACTTGAACTCTAGCCCTGAGCAGTTTCACTACCTGGACTCCATTGGGCAGCTTCGTCCCAATCCTTTGAGGTTGCAGCCCCATAACAACTATGGTGGTGATGCCACCCCTCCTCCTTTCATGGCTGCATCCTCCCCCAACGACACCTTTGAGGCAATTGTGTCTTCTTTCGGCAAGAAAAGAGCGCCAGAAAACACGGGCAGTTCTGGTGACAGGAGGCACAAGCGCATGATCAAGAACAGGGAGTCTGCTGCCAGATCCAGAGCAAGAAAACAGGTTTTCTTCCTAGATTCTTGCCAAACATTTAATCACTTCTTATTTGAGTAATGGGTAGTGAAGTTATTGTTGAAGAATGAATGTGTTTGTCGTATCCGATCAGGCCTATACAAATGAGTTGGAACTGGAAGTGGCGCACTTGATTGAGGAGAATACCAATCTTAGGAAGAAACAACAACAGGCAAGGAACAACTAACTTGCAGGTTTGTTTTATGAGTAAATAGCTCTATTTGTAAAATTAATGGCATTTATCTCTTTCTATTGTTCCAGTTAGTCATGGCAGCCGCTTCAACAGCTGCACCTACCAAGCTAAGCCTCTGCAGAACTTCCACAGCTCCATTTTAACTTTCCTTCATTTATGCAAACACGTGTGCCCAGTAGTGGAATATGGCAAGCGGTAGCGAAGAAGGAAAGAAAGGATGCTAACAACTAGTCCAGGCCCGGCTCTTGTCTCTTTTTTAAGCAAAGAGAGAATGCTTAATTGCCGAGCGTTTTGTGTATGCACAGAACAACTTTTTTATTTTTTTTACAACTTTTAGCAAGATTAAGATGTTGGTTACTGCAAGATTTGTCTCCAAGGAGGGACATACATATGGGTAAAAGGGGATGTAGCCTTTGGCATTTAAAACTATTTGGGTTTAGATGGGACAAGGGGGCATGTTTGTTGTGTCATCATCTATGACTTCACTGGTTGGCGGTGCAATCTTATCGGTAGCTGTTCTCTCTATTGTTTGTTCCCATGCGAAAACCGAGTTGTCAACACGATCGTTTTTTCATACAGATCATGTTAGTGCTGAAGGCTAAAGATGGAGGTGCCAATTCTCTGAAGTGATAACTTGAAATTCAATTCGATCCCTTGTTAAGTCTATCAATCATCGTGTTCTAAGTTCTAACGTAGCTCACAACCCAGAATAGAACTGTGGGTGGTCTGATATTTGTTTACGATGTTTTCTGCAAACTAATCTATTATGATGTTACCGTGGGGAGAGAGGATGGTGGGTTCCTTCTTTTTTCTTATTTCTGTGATAAGGGGTGTCCATACCATTGAAGGTCCCAAATGTTCGGGCCAAGACTTTGTCAGAGATTGGGACTTTTCCTTTCGCTTGCTTGGCCGCAGACCTACTGTTGCAGCAGGGGTGACAAGTAAGCGTTTGAAGGAAATTTTATGGTAGAACTTACTTGTAATATACAAAAAGAAAAAGGAACCACTCAAAAGTGCGACCAAAATTTTTTTCCTTAATTGTTGGTTTGATATGAATTTTGTTTTTTTTACGAGTGATGAGAGAATAATAACCATCTATAAACAGAATGTGCTCGTGTGGTTGGACTAAATACTTAACAAGAGAAGCTTACAATTTCTCATTAATGTGTTTATCAACGGCTTCATGTTACTCCACCTGTGATCTGTTTCATTGGAAGAAAGTGTCAACACTCTAATACAAGTCACCAAGTTACAATTTTTTACCTTCAAATCAATCATATTAACTTTGTAGAATCTTGTACAAGGCCTCTGTTTGTTTACGTACAAATCTCCATTAGACGTCCCGGCTACAATCAAACTTGACCGTGAATGGATGATAAGAACAGAAGAATGGGTACACTCTGGAAAGAGTACTCTGAAATAAATTCAATAAACTATAGAACCTGTAATATTTATTTCAAAAACAATCTGCACAAAAACTAATAACAATTACAGCAGAATGCTCTGGAACCAATCAGCACATGAATGAGAGATGGCAAAATGAAATTTCTCAGGGTGCTTCATTAACCTGGAGTCCTAGACAAGAAGAGTGGAATTCAACCTAGTCGGAGGAGAGCGTGTTAGAGCTTTGGAAATAACCCAATGAATCTGTAGAATGAGAGCAAACGGGGTGAATTTCGGAGCATCACTTTGGTATCCAACATGATTGAAAAATACTACGCAGCTACAAATACGTTCTAAACTAAAGAATTCATCAATCTAATCCCCAGACGTGCACCAATCAAGGTATCCTGTATATTCATACGGACAGGCATTCATTTACAAGATGTAGCACCCCATGAAGACCCAAATAATGTGCATACAACCATCTTAAGTATGCATTAATTGGTCCAAAATCTCCTTCCTAAACGATTCTGCCAGCTTACCGGCTTAGGATAAGCCATAATATTAAGTGGAGTAACAGCAAAAAAGCATTTTCAAATCAAATGAGGAAAACTTACCAAGTTATTTTTGGGAGAAGCAATGTAGAACCCTTGTACCATAATAACCGCAATATTAGAAGCTACCAGAATAAATATAGATAAAGAATGTCTTCCCATCCACTCGAGCACAAACATGAAGTGCCCCAAGTTTGATACGTCAACCTACTTAGAAAATATAGGAAACAAGATATCAGTTGACTGCCACATATTCAAAATTCTCTGTTTAGAGTTACTGGTTAATCATAAATTTGAGTACAAATGAATATAATACTTTTCGCTGACACTTTTAAAAAGAAATTCTGCAGTTGGAATATATATGCCATAATTTTGGCTCATTGTCTCACCAATACATATAAAGCAGAAAATGTGATCCCTGCTATAGCACACGTCACCATAAGGTAACTAGTTGTGTAAAGAGATTTGTTGAGAGGAATTCCTGATAGAAGAAGGTTGCAGCATTAGCCTATAAATTCTGTCCAACACTTAAACCTGGAAAAAAACTAAATTCACCTGTAAAGCTTAAAATCAATCCAAGAGAAAGCAGTACAGCTGAAAGGAGTAACCATTCCTGTAGACGATCTTTGTGGCTCTGACACATGTAAATGAAATAATTAGTTTTATGTACATCAAAGTGTTAATGAGTACAGAAAATAGACATAAAAGCTAACAGAAAGGATTAGAAAACCAACTTAGATACAAGTAAATTGTTAAGCAAAAAATCCAGAAGTCTCCATTCAAAAATGTTAATAGTAAATTGCCAATGGTCCCTCATAAGTGGATTACTATGACATTTTACCCCCTTTGACTCACTTAAAAATCATAAACAATGTCACTATCAATTTTCAGTGGCCAAACAAGTGATCATCTTCCTGTTACAATATATGGCCCATTGAAGGTGATGTAAGAAATTTCCACTTTCCTGCCATAGATTCGCATAGAAAACGGTCACATAATGATAATCGATGCATTCAAGTTACAAATGTTGCCATCCTATGACTTGGTACACTTAAAGAAACAAGCTGAATAAAGAAAAATTAAGAATTCTATAAACGAGAACATGAAATTGAAAGGATCGTTATTACCTCAAATTTTACTAAACCATGTCCAAATTGCAGCCCAACGATGCAGGCCGCAACTGCAGTTAAGGAGCTGAGAGCAAGGGTATCAATATGGCTGAATCCGTTTGAGAAAACACACACACACACATACACACACACACACACACACACACACACACACACATACACACACACACACACACACACACATATATATATATAATAAAAATGGTTTTGTCCCATAATAAATGACATCCACGCAGATATGCATAAAATTGGCATAAACACCTGTCCAAATATATCACATGGGATCCTAGAAGCAGAAAGCGTAACTTAGGAAGAAGATATGAATAATTTAAGAGAGAATGATCTAGGATGAAATGGGAAAAAACTGAGTGAGAATGGCGAGATACAATCATAAAAACCTTTATTTCCATTAACAAAACAATCAACCATGCTCCTCTTGCAAAGAATTTGAGCCCTTTTTACAGAGTTAGGCTGCAAATAATGGTATTAATAAAAGAGGAATATTCCAACATTTCAAAACTTAAGAAAATCAGTATATATTATCACCAAAATATTATTTAACTTCAACTATGTCTTTCTAATATTTCTGCCTGCATAATATAATATGTGCGAAACAGATTAAATATGCATTTCAAATATATCTTCCCTTAGGGTATCCGGTGGAAGAAGAAGAGGAAGAAGGAGAAGAAGAAAAAGAAGAAGGAATATATCTTCCCTGAATATACTATGCATAAAGCAGATTAGGGATCAATAGAGTATGTGTAAAAAATTATTTATTGAACCAAGAGCATATGAGTAACAATATATGGAGATTAAACAATCACAAAATTACAAATAAAAATTACTGGTCAAACAAAAAAATATTGTATTGACTGATGGTTTTCACACTTCACCAAACATACCAAAATCAAAGTGTTGAGTTTTCATTTTGGGTTGTTTTCCTGATGCAATCAATCAAAGAAGGGAAGCATGATGAAATTTTCACAATCTTCATCATCAAATAACCTTCCAAGTAATATGATATATAACGTAAGATGATTGTTGATCAAAGAAAAAAATATACAGTTAAATCCCTAGTCCAAAGTCGAAAATATCAAAATCTAGTCCGAGAAGCACAATATAACAAAGAATAGTGGAGCACCTTGATATCCCTTCGGGTTCAAATGGAGTATAACACCATGATGGTGGAACTTCTCCAACACATTCCTGTAGTACACAAATCACATGTCAATGGCCTGAAGGCAAATGAAAAACAGTTTGTTTTCCCCATTACCTTCAGATTCCGGTAGACTGGCTTCCAATACAGATGGTTAGCTCCAAGAACATCCCGATCAAGCATTCCTGCAGAATTACATGCCGGTCCAAAATCACCTCTAACTCCACATTTCACCTGCATCAGGGATGTTACTGCTAAAATCTAATATACGACACTGGCAAATTGTCAAAGAAGAAAGAGGTAAGCTCTTACCGTCAAAACAATATTGCTGCTGTTGAACAAGGGTAATGAACTTGATTGGGGCAGCATAAATTGCCAGTCAGGGACATATAAGCCAAATAACAACATCATATGCACAATGCAGAGAGAACATGCGATAAACCTAAATATATATTAAAATAGCAAGACAGTAAGAGATCACACAAAGAATTACCAAATATTGATTAAATAAATAGCAGAAGACAACAGGCACCCCGCATGTGCAAGGAAAGCAATATGATAAAAAGCTCAGAATCAATAATTTTTTACCAATGAAAATGGTAGCTATTGAGACTTCTTCCCATCACACACCATACCATACCAAATGGAAGCCATACTTCACAAAGAGCTGCAATAAAATATCCAGTTGCGATCCTCTGCATGTAGTAAGAAATGAAACTGAAAATAAAACTCAGCTGTTCACTTTCTATGCACCATTGGTCTGCGACAGTGCATATACAAATATATGAAGAGACAATCATGCCTCTAGACAAACCCTTAATTTTGCATTGGCAATTGCTGTAGGAATAGGATTTGTTTTTTATTTTGATATGAATTAAATTGAATAATACCTAGATGCCAACACCTAGTAGGCACAACCAATACCTGCAAAATCCCAAGCCAACGTATTCTTTCAAGATCAACCCCAAAAGTTAAAGAATCCACGCCATGAAAATAACCACCTGCAATGCAAACAGAAGCAGTTCACTTGCTTAAGACAACACTATCATCTAACAAAGCCAAATAAAAAAAAATACTAGGTCCTTCCATATCCACCTAATGGTAAAATGGCAAAGGGCAAGTGCACCATGTGATTGTCACACTACTGACTGTATATACTTATCCAGATAAAGAAAGTCATTGGCTGGATACATATTATCCACGAGAATATAAAAGAATAAATGCACATCAACTTAATACCTTGAAGTAGAACCCCCAAAAGAAAAAGTTTTATTGTTCGCATTCCAGCATTACATGTTGCAGTAACTTTACTTTCTACTCTCTGCAGGAAGTAAAATTCAGATGTCATAGTTGTAAAAAAGGACATGATGAAAAAAAAAAGATAAAAACATGAATCCAGCAATCAATGAACTAGGAAGAAAATTTCTTGCATTATGGCTAATTTTGATGCTAGTTCTTATAGAAATGGCAATGCTAAGAATCAATCCACAGTCCACACTTTCCTAGATGAGAAAAGAAGAAAAAATGCTGGAGATGAAATAAATAGTAGTTACTAAGGGAGAGATTGAAGATATAAAGAAGGATGCTTCTAGTAACTATAGTCATGGCTCATTATAAACAACAAAAGACTTTTTGAAGATTTGACATCTCAAGGCAGAAAAGGTATACAAATAATTGGGGGAACACAAGCAATGATAACATTTGCAGACTCAAACTAATAATTTTCCAGAGTTGAACTTGTTGTACCTTATAAGCTAGAGCAAGAGAAACACCAGCAATGAAAAGAAAGAAGGGCATCACATAATCCGCCAAGCGCAGGCCGTTCCAGGGTGAGTGGCCAATTGGAGGAAAGATAGGACCCAGGTAATCTACTAGAATCATAAGCTGCGAAGATGAAAAGTTGTCATTTCAATAATGCCCTTTACATGATTTGATTACGTTTTGCAGCAGTCATTGTGAATAAAAACACACAACCGCTCGATCAGCTTCTCGAAACACAAAGTGCAAATTTTAAGTCAAGAACAAAAACATCAAATTTAAACATTTTGGTTAGCAAGTAATCAGATTGACGACTAAATCCTACTAATGATCAACCAGTACTCATTCAAACACTATTAACAAACAGAACACATATAAATCATTTCTATACGAAGGAATATCAATAATATGTAACCACATGTAAACAAATAAAAAGCTTAAACAAGAAGCCATAGACCTCAGCATACTTTAGAATCATCTAACAGAGCTAGCTCCAGATTCCACTTCTTCCAATTAAAAATTACAAATTCTCTACAAGAGCAAAAAAAATCTAAAATGTGGTCGTACAAAAAAACATCCAATCTAAAGACGAGCTAATAAGGTATACAATTGAATCCTACCACTCACCTAAACAGTTATAGTGCCATAAAACATAATAATCACAGCAAGCAGATAGCCAAAAAACAAAAAACACACACACACATACAGATAACCACTTTTACATGAACAGGAATCAATAATACAGAACAAAAATAACCAAACAAACAGCTCAAACAAGAAACCATAGCATAGCCTTCAACACATCAACATACATCACACATCACGGTTTTAGCTTAAAAATTCAAAAAACTAACTCCACATGTTGATGATGCCCGATCTTAAAGCTCGCAAAGAAACAAACTCCACCAACAATTATCCAAACATTAAACGTCCAGATATCGACAAATTCACGACCAAAAATCACCAATATCGACAGTCCTCTGAACACGTCGAGCGACGCAAGACGACGGCCCCGCCGGCGTTCTCCCACACCTCCGCCCAACCTCTCGTAGAAGCCCACCTCCGACATGGCCCAAAATATAAAAAAAAAGCTCGCTTCTTCAACGCTCCCGACACCGTCCCTCCTCGCCGTCGACGGCGAAAGACTCCACTTTTGCCCAATCTCCGATCGCCGCCGGCGAGACGAAGGTCTTCCAATGGCGGCAAATCGGTGGAGTGGACGTAGCAAAAATGGAGGTTTTGTGAGGATTTTTATTAATCCGCGGGATGGGTGGGGAGTGTTTGGAAATGAAGAAGCAGGGGTTGACGGGTTTTTCCATTTGACGTAAATAGACATGATTGTTTATATTATTACAAGTAGGGTATTCTTAATTACGTTCAAAAATACTATTTATTGTACTTTTCTTTTTTGTACATTTATAAATTTTTTTCATATATTCAACATTTTTTTATTTAGCTAATGGCATTTTTTAAATGATAAAATTGATAATCCTACTCACTTTGAGGGAGTGATTAGATCTTAAAAGTTATAATTTGTTTTTATTATGTGTAGGGAAAATAATTAGCTGAAATTGTTAGGATCATTAGAAAACATTATTACCCTTTTTTATTTTGATATTTACCTTTATTTTTTTCTCTCCAAAGTTATTTTTCTTTACAAATCAAATGCCTACAATCTAATGAAAAAAATGGCTCCATAATCAAAAGCCTCCCTTTTAACAACCATCTAAAGCATGTTTTAAGTATTTGTGTTTTATTATTTTCATGAATATGCAATCGGCATTTAATAAAACTGTACTACTCTAAAAATGTTTCAAATAAGAACATCAATTTAAATACAACTCTATTTGGTGGGTGCAATTTTATGAACAAGATTTTAAGAATACATATTTGTTATTCAAGAGAAGGTTGAGGGTATTGTGGGATTTTCAATAGACGTTTATTTTAGGATATTCTGCACCAATCGGTGAACAAATTAAGAGATAACATACAAACATTTGAGGACACATAGATGTCACATTCACGGGCCCACACTTCTACTGGTTGTATTCAAGATGTCAAGATCAGGTCAGAGGACAACAGAAAGAGTATTCATGCGTTTTTTGGCCTACGCTTCCTTCCACGTAGGAGGGCTCTTTGGTATAAATTATTAAAATTTATAGCTATTTATAATTTCGATTATAGCTTTAAACCTGAACTGTTTACTTAATTTCTAAATGGAAGGAACAAACCGAAATCATCCTAGAACTTAATGCGAACAACCACCGTCATGCCATTTTTTTTCATGACTTCTTTGTCCATCTTTTTGGGTCTATTTGGCTGTCTTAAAATATTTTGAAATAAATATAAACTTTGGAAATTAAAAATATTTTTTAGAAATTTAATAAAAAAAAATTTACTTCGGTCAAAGTAAAAGTTTTACAAAGTAATTTTTTTATAAAAAATAAAAAAAATTGAAAGAAATGGTAGGAGACATGTACGAGGAAAAATATTTTATTTATTTAAAATTTTTATATCATTTTATTTTATTGCGTTTTTTTAATATAAATTAATTTTGTTATTGGCACTATTTTCGTGCAAGAACCAGAGATGAGAAAATTGGCCGAGTCGGATCGAACTCAGCCGATTTAAATCGGATCGGCACCGAGCTGATCCGATTTCGGGGCCGAATCGGTGCCGGAATCGACCGATTCAGCCCGATTTCGCCCG
>JAVDBV010005121.1:0-13713 GCA_032619315.1 Piper longum | reverse complement strand
ACCCGCTCCGCGCGCCCCGACCACCACCACCACCCCCACCCTCGCCGCGACCCCCCGCCCACCACGACCCCCGCCCCCGCCCTCGCCCCGACCACCACCATCCCCCTCCACCTCGGCCCACACTCCGCCCGCGGCCCCCCCGTCACCAACTGCCACGCGGAGCGGGTGGGGGGGCTGCGGCGGGGCGGGCGTCGGTTGCCGGCGGGCGGGTGGGGGTAGCGGGCGGGTCGGGCGGGCGGGCCTGGGGCGGTTCTGGGGCGGGTGTGAAATCTGGACCGCTGGACTGACAGATTTGGCAACGTATGGTATATATATATATATTACCGAATCTGCTTCTCGGAGGCCCCCACCCGGAACGGCGCGGGCCCCATGCGCCTACGGTCATCTACCCCGTCCGACAATAGGAGATGAGGAACAAAATTTTGCGATCTTCGCCATCCCCCCAAATCCCCTTCCCATGGCCGCTCCACAGCCGGAATCCACCTCCTCGGCCGCAGCATCGGCGGCAGCGGCGGCGGAGGCGGAGGATGAGGTGGTGGTCGCCGAAGTCGCGAAGCCGAGGGACGGAGCGGTGGCGGAGGGGGGAGGAAGAGCGGAGCGAGGGTTGGAGGAGGAGGAGGAGGAGGAGGAGGATGTCTGTAGGATCTGCAGGAACCCCGGCGACGCCGAGAACCCTCTGCGGTACCCTTGCGCCTGCAGCGGCAGCATCAAGTACGTTCATCAGGATTGCCTCCTCCAGTGGCTTAATCACAGCAACGCCCGGAGCTGCGAGGTGAATTGAAAGGCCACCCTGTTTTCTCTTTTCTTTCCTTCTCTTTCTTTTCCTTCTCTGGATGTGGAATTGTAGTTTGTGAGCGATTTTCGGTCATGTTGTGCGCGTCGCAGATACAAAGATTTTAGGGTTTTTATTGGTTGAATGTTGTGAACTTGTTAGTTTCTTGTCGAGCAATCAATTTGGCGGTGTTATGTGCGTAGCAGATGTCAAAGTTTTTAGGTTTTTGGTGGATGTATGTTGTTTTTGCTGGCTGTATATTGTGAAATTTGTTGTCCTTGAGCAATCATTTTGGTGGTGTAGTGTTGCAGATGTTGATTTCTAGGTTTTGTGGAAATTATGTTATTGTAGCTTCTGAATCCTATTACAAGATCTTACAATAATTAATTTTTTTCGTTATGCTTGTTGAATAGTATAAGCATGATGATTGTTTTTATGCTCTGACACTTTGAAATGATATTTCTTTCAGAATGATTCATTTTTAGAAATTTCAAGTTTGAAGAAAATGAAAATCTAGGAATAAATGTTCTTTAATTCATGTTGTTGGGTTTGGGGGTGACCCAGATAGCTTTTGTGATTCAAAGTCTAAGGTGAGGTGCTGATTGTATGCATTGTTTAGTATATTGCGGCTGTATATGTGTAGTAGGAGTCGAGAAGTGATAATAACAAAGAATTCGTGATGCCTGCCAACTCTTTTACTGTTCTATGGGCAGCATACAGACATTGAAGTTTGTAATTTTTAATAGACATGCTTTGTTTTTGTCATTTTAAGTGACCTCTTATTCTTTTGTGCAGGTTTGCAAGTATGCATTTTCATTTTCTCCTGTTTATGCAGATAATGCACCATCAAGACTCCCATTCCAAGAGTTTATACTTGGGATAGCCATGAAAGCTTATAATGTGCTTCAATTTTTCCTTCGGCTGGCTTTTGTTTTATCGGTTTGGCTGCTTATAATACCATTCATCACATTCTGGATCTGGAGGTTGACCTTCGTTAGAGGGCTCCATGAAGCACAAAGTTTGTTTCTTAGCCACTGTACTGCTACTATGATTCTTACTGATTGCTTGCACGGATTCCTTCTATCTGCGAGCATAGTCTTCATATTCCTGGGAGCTACTTCTTTGAGGGATTATTTCAGAAATCTCCGTGAGCTTGGAGGCCAGGATGCAGACAGAGAAGACGAAGCTCAAGATAGGCAGGCTGTGCGTGCAGCAAGGAGACCTCCTGGAGCACCCAATAGGATTCAGGCTGGGGAAGCAAACAATGAAGATGCAGGTGGTGACCAGGGGATTGCTGGTGCTGGTCAGATAATTAGAAGGAATGCTGAAAATGTTGCTGCCCGTCTGGAGATGCAAGCTGCACGTCTTGAAGCACATGTTGAACAGATGTTTGATGGGCTGGATGATGCTGATGGAGCAGATGATGTTCCTTTTGATGAGCTTGTTGGCATGCAAGGCCCTATTTTCCATTTAATAGAGAATGCTATAACTGTAAGTATGGTGTTGTTGTTTTCTTTTTTTGATACTTTTCTTTTTAATTATGAGCTAGAAACCCATGTTCTCTGGTGGTGGGAGTTCTTTTTAGATCTCTGCGTTGTTTGGCATGTTTTGTATTTGGTTTCCCAAACTCATTTGATCATTACACCTTGGTTCTGTGTAATGAGTTGGGGTATATGGATTTAAAGCCTATGAAGTATCTAAGAATTTCTTCTTTTGGTTGAGGATCAAATTTTCACGTTTGGAAATATTTAAAACAGACTATGTAGTTGTTTATTTACTTTAGCGGCATTGCAGATTTTATGCTAGGTTTAATGTTTTTCTAGAATGATTCTCTTGGAGGCTTCCTAGATACTAGTGTGTTATTAATTTATCATTGTATTTTGTCTAGAGACTAGTGCAGCAGGGTAAGGCTGCTACAATAGACCCTTTGAGGTCCAATGATCCCCTGGACCCTGCACGTTTGGGAGACTTTGTTCACTGGGCTGCTCTTTAATGTATTATGTCAAAATGAAGCCCTTGAAACATGTTTTATTGAAGCGTTTGTGTTGAAATTAGATGAGGAAAATTATTGTTAAGACAAGAAAACTAGAGATAAGGAGCATATTTTGGATTGATGTCTTGATGAATATATGGAAGGATATAAGGACATGGAAAGCCTTTGTTTGTAAGCCTATAAAGCCATTAGAAAATAGAAAATGTAGATAATGAGACCTATTTTGTTTGATGTAGAAATTCTTCATGTTAACCAATTATTTTCAGTTCATATTAGACTTACTTGTGTTCATGCTGTGATTTTGTGTTGTAAATTTGTGTCTTTTGTTGGTGATGCTGTATATTTCACTTGTAACGAGAGAGGCCAACTGCTTCCATATTTTCAATTGTCGTGACTTGCTATTTAAGTAACTCTGTTGTGCTTAATATTCAAATGACACGTGATTTGTTAAGAAGATACCGTGCTTTGATAAGAATACCATGGCGTGATTTGTTTTTTAAGTCATCATCTTAGAATACATAATTCTTTCTACTTTGACATGTTTCTGTATTTCTTGGCAGGTTTTGGCTAGTAATGCAATATTTCTTGGCTTTGTAATCTTCTTACCTTTTTCACTTGGGCGTCTCGTTCTGTACTACTTGTTCTGGGCTTTCTCAGCTACGAACTCGATCACGACAGCCGTACAACAGGAAGCAGCTACTGGCTTATTTAATGATACACTTAAGACTGCAGTTACTGCTGCTACAAACTTATCATCGACTGGGACCAATGATTCACTTGATACTGTGGCTGATGCAATTGCTGATATTGTTAAAAAAAATTTAAGCCATTTAGAAGTTTCAAGTACCTTTAGTTCCCAAGATCCAGCTGAAATGTTGAAGGGCATAAGTGGCGGTGCCTCACAATTTTCTGATGTTACCACTCTCTTTGTTGGATATGTATTTATATTTTCCTTACTTCTTCTTTACCTTGGTTTTGTGGCATTAATTCGTTATACCAGAGGTGAGCCATTGTCAATGGGAAGATTCTATGGGTTCACTTCAATAGCAGAGGGCATTCCTTCTTTGGTTAGGCAGTTCATTGCTATGATGAAGCATCTGATGACAATGTTGAAGGTAGCTTTTCTGCTGGTGATCGAACTTGGTGTGTTCCCCCTTATGTGTGGTTGGTGGTTGGATGTTTGTACGATTAAAATGTTGGGAACCAGCATCTCACAAAGACTAGATTTCATGTCATTTTCGCCTCTGGCTAGCTCTTTGATTCATTGGCTCGTGGGCATTGTCTACATGCTACAAATTAGCATCTTTGTCAGCCTTCTTCGAGGGGTATGTATGAACAGTTCATTCACTCTCAAATCCTTCTTTTGTGTATTTTTTGGTGACTATCCTAATTTGTGATATTCTGTTGCAGGTTTTACGGAATGGAGTTCTGTATTTCCTGCGTGACCCAGCTGATCCTAATTATAATCCTTTCCGTGATTTGATTGATGACCCTGTGCATAAACATGCACGCCGAGTTCTATTATCTATAGCTGTGTATGGAAGTTTGATTGTGATGCTCGTATATGTGCCTGTAAAATTAGCAATGCGGCTGGCTCCATCAGTTTTCCCATTGGATATCTTGTAATATTTCTTCCTTTTAATAATGATGCCGAACACAATTTTTTACATTTGTACCTACCAGTAACCATGCTATGTCTTTGCAGGGTTTCAGATCCATTTACTGAAATTCCTGCAGATATGCTCTTGTTTCAAATATGTATTCCATTCACAGTTGGACATTTGAAGCCACGAGCTACAGTTAAAGCCATCCTTAGACAATGGTTTTCAGTTGTTGGTTGGGCACTTGGTTTGTCAGAATTTTTGCTGCCAAGGCCTGAAGACAACAATGGTGGGCAGGAAAATGTGAATGGAGAACCGGGAAGATTGCGTAATGTACGACATGGTGGGCCTGGTCAGCAGGACAGAGCATTAGTACCTTTTATACCTGCTGAAGATCAAAGGGTGGGCAGCAGAGATACATTAGAAGATACTGATGCAGATGAGCAATCTGATGCTGAGTAAGTAGTCATATATGAGAATTAGTTCTTTTTTACATCATGCATGGTTGTACTAGTGGTGGTTTATAATTTTTCATTTTTCTTCCATGCTGTGAGTGATGACAATTAAACTGTTTATTTTGGTTCGGCAGATTATTTATGGTGTTATCTGTTTTGTTTTAATACACGTCTGGATTGTTGTTGCATGCTTCTCTTCCTCTTGATCATTTTCTTCTGCCATCTCTCTTTTACTTATCTAAAACTATATGGTTATTTCCTGAATTTGGTCGGGGTAGTGCTTGATGTAAAAAATACTTTTAAAGTGTAGCCTATGATTTCAATAAGAGAGACGTCTTCTGTTCTTGTAAACTTGAATATTATTTACAAAAAGTTGAAACATAAAATATTTACTCTTTTGGCACCGGCTTCTTTCAAAAACTTTGGTTGTAAACATTTACCATTAATTTTGTAATATTTGCCATTAACTTTAGGTTGCAAAATATTTATCATTAACTTTGTAATGTGTACATTCTTTTATGAATGCCAACTGATTGATTATTTTGTTTGTCATATGAATCTGATGATAATTTTGTTACTCATGCTTTAGTGATCAGGGTTATGTCCCTCAAGGCAGTTCCATTTTTTTTTTGTTTATACTCCAGCTTTACCATTAATGGTGTCTGACATTAGCTTTACTTGCTTTCCAGATACGGTTTTGTTCTTCGCATTGTTCTGCTGCTGGTCCTGGCATGGATAACTTTACTCATCTTTAACTCAGTCTTAATAGTGGTTCCAGTTTCAATTGGACGAGCAACATTCGGTGTTATCCCTCGACTTCCTATCTCTCATGGGATCAAATGCAATGGTATTATATCATTTTAAGTCTTAACGATTACATCTTGTGCATGTGGAAATGTACTATTTTGAGTAGATTAGCATTTTATCTAGCTTCTCTTAATTTGCCAGATCTGTACGCATTCAGTATTGGTTGTTTTGCTATATGGGCTTCTGTTGCCGGTGCACACTTTGGCTTAGAATATGTGAAAACACAAAGGGCCAAAGATCTCATTATTCAAGTATGGAACTGGAGTGCTATTATTCTCAAGTGTTCTGCCCTCTTATCCATATGGGTAAGCAACTTAATTGTGCATAAAACCTTTGTTATTTGTTTGTATGATTTTTGAGCAAATTAGACAGCCATTTTTGTCGGTTGATTGGTTACAGGTATTGATTATCCCAGTACTGATTGGTTTATTGTTTGAGCTACTGGTAATTGTTCCTATGCGGGTTCCAGTGGATGAGAGCCCAGTTTTCCTTCTTTATCAGGATTGGGCGTTAGGTATCATTTTTCTTAAGATCTGGACTAGATTGGTAAGTATAACACTTCCCTTGATGGTTGACTTACTCTATAAATCATTGATTACTTATCTCCTCTTAAATTCTAGTCTCTTCTGTTTATCAGCCTTTTGTACTCCTTTACCTTGTCCACAAGCTTTGATTATCTATTGTATGTTGTTTTTGAATGGTGAGAATTTGCATCCAATGATAACTGTTGCTTAGTATACAGGAGATTTTATATAATTAACATAAAGGAGGAACACCTTTTTTCATAGCAGGGTTTAACATATGTTTCAGTTAACATAATGCCTTACTGTGATTATCTGATTGGGGCAGTAGTTTAAACTTTTTGACTTCCATTTTTTTTAGGTAATGTTGGATCAAATGGCACCTTTGGTAGATGAAAGCTGGAGAATAAAGTTTGAAAGAGTAAAAGAAGATGGATTTTCTCGTCTTCGTGGTTCGTGGGTGTTGCGCGAAATTGTGATTCCAATCATGGTGAAGCTCCTTACAGCCCTCTGTGTACCGTATGTATTTGCTAGAGGCCTTTTTCCTGTATTTGGATATCCCTTGGTCATCAACTCTGCAGTATATCGATTTGCCTGGCTTGGTTGTCTCATCTTAACGGTGACCTGCTTCTGTGCAAAGAGGTTTCATGTATGGTTCAGAAATCTCCATAAATCCATTAGGGACGACCGCTACTTAATTGGCCGCAGGCTGCACAATTATGGTGAAGATGTTGTAGCTGATCAAGTTAATGAAGAAGAGACTTATCCAGAAGGGCAGAGAGAAGATGCAGGATTGAACTTGCTGGAAAGGGCGATAGAGGATGTTGGGCTGAACTTACTGGAACAGGAGAATGATGAGGGTCTCAGATTGAGAAGGCGTAATGGCATCATCCAGCAAGAGTAGGTCGTTGCCTAGCTTTCTTGCCATGAGCAGAATGCGAAGAACTGTTTCGTTAAAAGAAAGATACCCAAACGTGGGCATGCTGGTGAAAATAATCAGTTCCTATATTCACTCTACCAAATTGGATGTGGCCTCCCCTGAGTGAGTCGATAGTGATGTAAGACAACTTACCTCAGTGTGTAAATATGGTTCTTGTTACATCTGTGGTGACATTTCAAGTATACTTCATTAACGTATGTTCTAAAATCAGTCAAGTAGTTTTTGGCAGGGACTAATTTGTGATTCTTTGATAACTATGTCATTTTTTCTCTCGAAGATAAGGGTGAAAATGACAGGTATAAATGCCTAATTCTTTCTTGGCATTCAGTTGATGGAGCTGAAGGTATAATCGTAAATGCAAAGATATGCTGTAAGTTATGCGATATTTTTTTGCGTATTGACTTGAATTTATGGACGTGCTGGATAAAGGCGCCAACATTTTTTAGACTTCGAATCCTAGATGTAGCACCAACTTTTGTAATAAGATTGCTTGTGTAAAGTTTAATCTTACAGTGGTTCTTACTACTACCGGTCAATAAGCACTATAATGAGCTAATGTCTTCTGGCTCTACAACTTGACTATTGTATGTAATGACCCTAATATTTTGCTACTTATAAAGGCTGGCATCAAATGCAAAAAGTAGGCAACACATGATGTGGTCAAAAAAGTTATTCTGTTCTATTCTTTCATGTCAAGCAATTACAGTGGCAAGACCAAGTGTCTGCTAAATCAGCCGATCGGATAAGCTGGGAAGTCGCCGGAAAAAGTTGAGACTTGCCGGCGGCATTGGATCCCTAAACATTGGATGCCTCAGAAAGTAAAACCCTAAGGCCACGGCCACCATCTTAGGTGGAACCGAGTACAACACTAGCGCCACCATTAGACACACTCCTATGAACAATATTGTGGCCCTTGGGTCCCTCCAACTGACCAGAGCCTGGACCCGCTCGCCTTGGGTTTCGATGTCTCCTAGAACAGTTTGTATCCGACCGGCAAGCACACGTAAGCGGTCATACCGGGCACGGATTACCTCTGCTGGTTTGATGGAGGGGATTGGGTCGAACTCCTCGTCGAGCTCATCCGCGTCTGCTGAGTCAGCCTGGGAGAGTCTGATGTCCATCCCGGCCGGGATCTTGGGCTTGAAACGGTAGTACCAAGCCCCTACCAGGAACACATATAGGAATAGGGTTGGCACTATGAGCTCAGGGTACCAGACCAGGACCAGGTAGAGGATGTGAACCAAGACGGTTGTGACCGGATTTCTCCACCGTTGGATGCCGTTGGTCCAACGGGCCAGCCCAACGGCCCAGCCCATGACCGCCATGATCCGAAACCAATTAGCCTTGCTCTTTCGCATGCTCCAAGCGTGTGAGTCGGCATCCAGCAAGTACTGAACCACCTCTGATCCGAGTGGCGGTTCGGACCGGGCCAGCCAAAGTGCCACCATCTTAATGGCTGCACCCCGGAGGGCTTCCTGCTGCACTACTGCAAGAGGGCGGAGGTAGTGCATTCTCGGCAATAGCGGCTGGGAGTAGACGGTGCAAGTATCGGGCAGCATCGACGGGCAGGCAAACCGGACTGCCAGCTCAATCTCTCCCATTTTTTTCAAACCGGACCGGTTCAACACAAGTAGCGGGTAGGAGCTAGCGTAGACTTTGTTGCTCTCTAATGTAGACACCCGTATTCTTACCTTCCCGATACGGTAATCTGGCTTGTCCTCTCCAAACATTCGCCAGTTGTCGAATACACCTACGGTCAGCACCGTACAAGGATCAAATACCTGCCATGTGTACTGCTCATTCCATCTTGGGTCAAGATTGTCCGTAATTGTCCGCGTCCGAACCCACTTCTTCCCATATTTGGCCACACAATAAGCATCGGTAGAGCCCGTGGCTCCGCCGTTACTCTTCGTTTTCATTGGCAGTAGCCCCCGGGCGCCAAGTATCCCCAGCTCAAGAACGCCCACCGGCGGCTTCCACAGCTGCTTCGCCGTCGGCCGGAAATCGCTGCATACGTGTGCTGCCTCATCCAGAACATGGTACCCGCCTTCAAGGCAGATCCGGAGGTGGATCCGGCCACAGCAAACACCCCCGGGTCTGCCTCCGTCAAGATTGTGCCACTTCGCTGCCACATGGCGCTCATCCATTCGTTGGTCGACCGTATCGAGGGGAATGATGACATGGCCGAGTGGTGAAGGTTCCTTGCACGAGCGATCCTCCACGAGCACGCTTAATTGATCTTCCAAGGGTTCCCCTGCCACAAAAATTAAATCCTCGTGCCATGAGAAGGCAGACCCATGGTGACCAGAGGAAGCGGGTCTGCGGGTTCGCGCGGACTGGAACCCTAACTGACCCACGACTCGGACATTGGGCAACGTCGAAAATGGCCCGCTGATGTGCAGGTCTTGGACGTCCATGACCGTGACCCTCAAGTACCAAAGTTTAGGGGATTGGTAGACTTTAGACCGGGTATGGGCAACGTACTGTGCGTCCGAATTCCATGACTCCGGGAATGCATCATCCGCCTGAGTCCCGATCCAAACCGACAGCATTATGTCCCCACTTACCTGGCTGTCACCCTCGAGCCGATACCACCGTGGAGCCAGCGGGCTGTCCGGCGGGTCGCGGACAGGGACATCAGATAGATCGAAGCATACACCGCCCAGGAATGCCTCCACTGACCCATCCCATATGGATATTTCCAGCGTTGACCCGATCGAGTTCTGAGGCAGTGCAAACACCTGGTGCCACTCTAGATTTGGCGGGCCTTCTCCGACCCGGTGATAGACTGCCGGCTTCGACCGGGCAAAGTGTGTGTTCGCCCGAATTTTCACATAAATCTGGTCGCAGGACACGGACATCCCGCGGGCCTTCACAATCCGGACAAACAGATACTGCATAGGCTCCACAAGATTGTGGGAAGAAACACGACCCGAGTCAAACCGACCCGGTATGACCCGAGGAGCGAACTCACCTTTGACCTGCCGGAAAACGCTCACCGGGTCGGGCGTCGTCTGCATCTTCCTCACCTCCGGCTGCTCCGAAACCTCCACCGCAGGCGGAACCGCCTCCATCTCCTCCACAACATAGACATTTGATGGCTCATCCACTGCCGCCGCGCCACCTTGGTCATGTAGCTCGTTAGTTTCCAGTGCCGCCTCGGTTGGCACCGGGCAGCAATTTTTGTCAATCTCCGGTGGCAGCTCGGTTGCCTGAGGAGCCGGTACCGCCTCCTCCTTCTCCGGCGGCAGCTCCTCCTTGTGCTCCTTGACCACCCCATCGGAGTAGTAAACTCTCATCCCTAGCTCCCCTTTTATCCAACTAAAGACACTCTTCTTCTCCAGTGGATAGTAGATGAGCCCCTCGTTCCCTTTCATGGCGAACTGGGTACCATACACCTTCACCCTGCCAAGAAAGTGGTTCTTCTTGCTGTTACTGCCGCCAGTGCTGCGCTTGTCGTTGTACACCTCGACGTCGAGCTCCTCGGCGTCCATGGTCGCCGGGTCGACTACCAGGAACTCGATCTTCTCATTCCAAACGGGGTTTAGGTCCCTCACCACCGTCCTGGTTCTTTTCCTCTGGCCATCGAAGTCGGCAACGACGTAGGCGCTGGAGCTGCCCTGGCCGTCCTTGGGGAGGAGGTCGCGGGCTTCGACGATGTCGACGACAAGCTTTCGAACAGTGGGGGCAACGGCCGGCGCCGGAGTTGCCATTATTTCATGAGGATGTATCAAGTGGGGGGGTGGGTGGAAGGAAGGTAGGAAGGGAAGAAGGAGAAGAGAAAAGGTATTGGGGTGCAATAGGGGATGGTATTATAGCTAACTTCCCTTCCTTTCTCGTTTTTGAATGGTAATATCATTCCACCGTGCATCGATAATGCTCATATGACCAACTTTTATGCTATTTTCATGGACTTATTTTCAATAATTGCATTATGGGTTGCGTTATGACAAGCAACATATCTTATAATTTAATTATATTTTATTTTGTGAGCCACTAAATCATGTGAACGAACAAAATTAAACTTTTTAAAAAAAATAGTTAGATACCCTTCGAACTTCTGGGACAGCCGGATTTAAAGGTGAAGGTTTTAATTAAATTCATTTAACTGGATGCTAGTTTTTAAGCATTCTCTTTATACCTCTATGTTCATTTTTTTAAAACGTCTAACTCATACAAACACTACGCTTGCACTTTTACATGCTCCTTTTACGATGTACAATTGAAAAACTGATAGAAATATAATGGATATAAATGCCGGACAGATACTATACTGCAAAGGAATATGAAAGTTCCCCGCAGGATTTCATGAACGCCCTATACCCATCGCCTATTTGTCATGTATTTTTAGATGCTTAACTGATTTTTTAAGAAAGGTTAGTTACATTATTAAAAAAGATTATTCTCTTGAAGAGTACATAAAATATCACAATTAATCAACTAGCTTGTGAAGTATTATTCTTGCGTTAATCTATTTTTTTGATAGTTGGCATTTTATAAGAATGGTTTGAAATATATTTATATGATATATATACCATAAGGATGCACTCTTCTTTAGTATGTAGCTGTGTAGCGTTAAAAGTCGATTTATGTCACAACCATATTACATTACTTTATGGAACCTGCGAAATATTAGACAGATTTATAGATTATCTACACCATTACGCTAGTAGAAAATCGATCGGCTTGTCGCCACGGTTATACTTGTGACTAATTAGCCACCGCTTTGCCACTACACTCTCCGCCAGCCACCGCTGTTGCCTTGCTGGACCACCACTCCCCAGTTGTTGCCATCGCGAGTGAGTTTTTATATTTTAAATATTTTTTTAACTTTTGTTATGAGATTAATTTGTCAAAGTTAAGTGGTAGTTAAATTTAACCACGGGTGGTTAGCCACAAGAAGGTGGTGGTTTAGTTTAACCATGGTTTCTCGTGGCTAAACCGTTGCTTCAAGTGTAGTCATGGGTAGCAATGACAATATTGAATTTGAACTGCTGTAATTACCACCGACCACGTGGTATTTGTCCATGGCAAACTTTAATTTGCCACGTAAAACGGCCCAATTGCCATGGTTATATGGCGTGATAATTTGCAATTTTTTATTAGTGTTAGGGTTCTTAAATTAATGACTTGGTTAATTGTTAATTAATATGTATAATTTGTTTAGAGATTAAGATGTTGGTTATGGATAATGAATTAACTACTCTTCCCCGTTGTATTATTGTCCTAATTAGTTTCAGTATCTATAGTTATAAATTATTGATCACTCTTATTTACCCAGCTTGCCGTGGCTATGGATCATGAATTATATTCTTTTTTATTTCTACTCTTCATTTTGTTTTGGTTGTGGATACAATTTGTGTTAAAAAGAAGGTGCTTATATGCATCCACATGTGTGATGTGAGATGGCCACGCAAAAGGGGAAGCATATGTGCTCATGTGGATGGGTGTTGGGTGGGAAAAGATTTCGATTCCATTCCTTCTGAAGAAGCTGCTTTCATGGGCAAGCATATATTAGCAGCTTGCCCTTGCTGGGTTTGTGGGCAGGGAATAATTTCTTGTATGGCTCTTGCATCCTTTTCAACTTTCCCATGGGAAAGGGAATATGAATATGTACTGCTACTACTCTACCACTGCTGCTGCTTTGACAAGGGCGCCAATATTGTCCTCATGCATTGCTGTTGTATTCACATTTTCTTCCCGTCAATCTTTTTTGTTCAATCTTTCTGCCTTTTGGCTGCAATATTGTTGATTGATCATAGAAAGTGATGGACCGGTGATTGCGTTTGAATGTCTAATTCGGTGGAAATGCTTAAAATATGCGTGCCTGTTCGCTAGGATCGATGTAGTAATCATAAAATATCAGCTTTGTAAATTTATAATTATTAAGCTGAAACCAGTTCAAGTATTTGGCCCCAAAAAAAAAAACATTTCAATTTGTGATCAGTTTAAAACGTCAAATATTAGGATTGTTTATAAGCTGTATTGGTATTATTTGGCTCTTATATTAGCTTATCATAAATTCCTAATATTTTTTTGTCTTTGATAACGTCTTGCGCAACTCTTTAAAAGCACAGTTTAAAATTTTTTTTGATATTTAAAAATTCTTTGAGTTTACTCTACTTCATAATTTTTCGAGTCATATTCCAAGTATACTATTTGATTTTATAGTTAACTCTCATTTAAGTAATAATAGTTATTAAAATATACTATGCTTCTCTTAGTTTAGCTAAACCAATATTTTAAAATATTATATGTCATATATTTATAATTTTAAAGACTAAAAATATGTAGTATATCCAAATTCTATATAATTTCTTATTTTTTGAATTAAAAAATTAGTATAATAACTTCAAGTACTAGGAATTGACTTCGAGTCAATTCCATTCCAAGACATACCTAGTCAAGTTCAAGTCTCAGAATTTTTAATACATGCTTAAAAGGTCTTAAAGGTCAAATAATATCTTTTTTATTTTTTTTCTCAAAAAATACCCAAAATAGTTAGAGATGGCATTGACATTAAAATATTTTTTCCCAAGATAATAGATAATTAGAATTGACATTGTGGTCAGCTAGTTACTCTCAACTCTCAACTTTTTATATATATATATATATATATATATA
>JAVDBV010005119.1:0-16967 GCA_032619315.1 Piper longum | reverse complement strand
TATATATATATATATATATAGGCTAATGGGAAAACCTTATTCCTTGAACTAGCTTTTAGATTAAGAAAGGCCCGTGACACCTATTATAAATCCTTTTAGGGGCCCAAAGGGCCCAAGAGTGATATAAAAGCCTGGTCGATTTTGGTGTTGCCACGATTTGCCTCATGGTATGTCAGCCAGCTCGAATTGGAGCCTCATGAAACTTCATTATAACATGTGAATCTAGCATATGATGAGGGGAAAATGATTTGGATGGTAGCCAACTCAAATTGGAGTCTCCTCGAACTTCACTATAATATATAGGCCTAACATATGATGAAGATGAGATGATTCAGGTGGTATATTGTGTGAGGGGAAAAATTATTGGGTTAATCCGACATCATGTTTGAAGGTAACTGGTGACTTGTATATGATCTAATGAGAAAATTTTATTCATCGAGTAGTTTTTAAATTAAAAGAGACTCGTTACACCTATTACAAGTCATTTTTAGAAGCCCAAAGGGGCCCAACAATGATATCAGAGCCTAACTAATTTTGGTATTGCTTTGGTTTGCCTCATGATATGTCAGTTAGCCCGAATTAGAATCTCTTAACATTCACTAAAATATGTAAACCTAGCATGTGGTAAAGGGGAATTGATTCGGATGGTAACCAGCCCGAAGTGGAGTCTCCTAGAACTTTATTATAACATATAGACCTACCATATAGTAAAATGCGAGATAATCGGATGGTATGACGTGTGAGGAGGAAAATTATTAGGTTAATCTCACATCATGTTTAGAGGTGACCGGTGACTTGTATATAGACCAATGAAAAAATATTATTCTTTAAGCTAACTTTTAAATTAAAAAAAACTTGTAACACCTGTTACAACTCCCTTTTGTACATTTTGTTGTGCCCTAAACTTGGTTATGAACTATGTGGGACTGTAGTACGTTACGAGTTGTATAGTGATTGTGTCCCTTTGTATAGTGTGAATATATAGGAAGGTTGGGATTTTTCCATCATCTTGTGTGCGGGTACATTTTGCTGAGCTTGGTCTGTTTGTGTTTGGCTGACAGGTGCTTGGCAATGGGCCAGTTAGAGGCAAAAATTTAGGTTAAAAATTCACCCGGTGACAGGGCGAACCTCCTTTGTTAGGGTTGAAGACGGAGTTGGCTTCGTCTAGCAATGGATGGGGAGGGAGTTGGCTTCGTCTTCGCTCCCTTGCTAATCAAGCCCGAGCCACCCTCGAGCTTGATTAAGACTCCCGGGAACTCTGGCTTGCAAGTAGGTTTTGGTTCGAAATCCGAGCTCCTACATGGTCCACGCACTACTCGAAGTTGGATACTCGAAATCAAATTTTTTTGGCTGTTAGTACAGATCAAGCTGTGCCCAAAATTCAACCGGTTGGTGGAAGTCCGAGGCAGACAAAGGCAGCCATCATTGAACTTTTCAAAATGGTAAAAGTGATGCATGATCAAACATCGTAATTGTTATTCGCTGTTCTGTGCCCTCTCCGTTGATGGGTTCAGATCAACTTGCACCATTTTTATAGTAGCTAACCTCCTCTCCATCACTACTACCTTCGCACTTGCGCAACTCATAAAAAATGCAGCTCTTCCTTCCATCTATATTATTTCAGATGTATCATTCTATCAATCCAAAGTCTCACATGAAGGGGTGGTGGTGAATATGTACGGTGACATGAGATGCTAGCAATCAATCACTTAAGTTGGTTGATGGCACAAGGATCGGTTAAACAAAAATTGCAATTGCTTGTAAGAATGCCATTTTTTTTCTGTCAAGGCTTACAGATTACCACAAAGCAAGGGAGAAGAGCTCTGGGATTTAGAAGATATAGCTCCTCAATGTTGGAATACAATCCAACTTTCCCTGCTAGTGAATCAAATCCTGATTGGCCTGCAATTTCCTGAACGTTTTCCAATGGTCTATGCACCCTTCCAGCAATCACTCTGCAAACCAACAAAGCTTTTCTTACAATGGGATCATCCCCACAAATTTTTATGGATTCATATGCGCTCCCACTAGTAGAAGTGGTAAACACACCAATTCCTCCCTCCAACTCCTCCTGTGCAGAGAACCCAATTCTTATGATCCTACAGATGTTGCAGTTTTCCGACATGCAAAGGCTAGAGGAACCGTTCATGCCCAGAGAACAAGACAGGGTGGTGCCATAGAATCTGAGCAGCTCATTGCCATCGGCAAGACAACGGGGATGCTTCTTGGGAAGTTTACTTGCTCTGATCTTAACCATCTCTCTATGCTCTTCAAATTTGGTAAGAGTTTTCTGCATGTTGTGTACCTTCAAGACCCTCTCAATACGCCCACAGTTATTCTCCGACTTCAACCAGCTCGTTCTGCATATTATCTCCACAATCTTCCGAGATGAGTCGCCTTCCACAAGCTCGGTCACTGCTTAAAGAAGATGCAAGTATAGATTAGCTCTTGATGGCAACTAATAAAACATCAAATTAGTGATGTGGGTCTATTAACACTGGACTATAGAATACTTCGGCTAGACAAAATGTATCTGTTACTGTACCATTTGAAGTCCATACACATACTAAAACATCACGAATCGCAATTACTTCGACTGAACAAGAAAACAACATGAGTGAGGAGATGAAACCTCCTTTTAGTGCCAATACACAGAACCAGAGATAAAGCTCAACAGAGTGATCATAAGAAGAAGTAAATACTAAATCCAATTTCCCTAATCACCAGAACTGGAAAAACAGAGTTTAATCACAAGAAGCACAAGGATTACCCAAACATAAATTCTCAAATGAACAAATTGTAAACTTGATTCATATAAGCAAAATGTAACAAAGTTCAGAACTAAAAGATTGAGGATTACCCAAACCTAGATTCTCAGATGAACAAAACGTAAACTCGACTCATATAAGCAAAATGTGAATAAAAATTATAACGAAAAGATTATTATCAGCTATCACCATCTCTTCTTAGGCATACCACTTGACAAAATATTTCACCTTTTTGACAAAGGGAAAAGGTAAAGATCCACCAAATCTCATAACCAATAAAGCAAAGCAAAAAGTAATACAAAAGCAGTAAGGAATACAAAAGCAGCAGAAGGAAAAGAAGATGCATCACTATACCTGCATGTTTGGAAAGATGGTGGGACTCGGCAGCTCCCCACTTCCCAAACTGCTCGCCGCACTTGTGGCAACTAATACTATTCGCCGAACCATTGGATTCCCCCGAAAGTGGCTTTGAGAAAGGACTGCTCCCAGAGATGACAGACCCCCCTCCAACATAGCCACCTTCCTTCTCCAAGACAAGGCCAGCAGCAGCAGCAGACTTGGTAAAGGTGGTAGCAGTGGTAGGACTACTGAACGTATGGTGTCCTCCAGGGACAGGGGTACCCAGCCGGAGAGTACCCACAAAACCAGAGCCACCACCGGCGCCGGCAACACTACCTGCTGCCTCGCCGCATCCACCAAAGCCTGTGATTTTGAGCTCGCAGGTGGAGTTGCTCAGAATCACCTCGTGGGGGATGGGGTTGAGGAACTCGCTGCTCCCTATAGACCTCGGACTGCAGCTGGGAGGCCTGTCTAAATGCTTCTTGCTGCCATGGATGACATCCTTGAGGTTGGCGATGGATCTTGAGCAACCAGACCTGCCGGACTTTCTTGTAAGAATGGCGCTCAACTGCTTCTTGGCTTTGGGGTCATGGACGTCCGACGGCTCCGACTTGCAGTGCAGAGACTTCTTCAGCGCAAACCACACTGTTGGCATGCTTCCTCCACAAATCAGCGATCTTTCTCTCCCAATCAAACCTCAACCTCCATAGCCAACCAAGGCCCAAGCCTATCTACCATTCAGATATGTGATCACAGAAATGATGAGGACCCCAAGTAATCGGATTCATGTAGGCGCATCCAGAGATACTGCAAGCACAAAAATGAAGAGGACCGTCATGGCACGATTGAGCTAGCTCCCAGCTAAGTAGGAAAGCTATTAATTGGAAAGGAACCGATCTGCCCAGGTCCCAAGAAGTAGCAAGCAGAGAGAAAGGTGGCATGTACGGGAAACGAGGAGAGATGAATAATATACACGGTAGAAAATCTTTTGCGTTTTTTTTATTTTTTGAGGCATGGATTGAAGAAGAAAAATAGACCAGGATTATTAATCCACGAGGGAAGGAGGAGAGAGTCAGAGATCCCACAAATGCCATGGTTACCAACAAATGCAATGGCCCCAGCATTCATATTCATGCCTATATTATTATGCTTCATAGATTTTTTGTTTGCCTTCAACTCATCAAATAAAGTTCCTACCCTGGTTAAAAGCTAAAGGCACCAAGTGTTGGTGAAACAGTGCACTTTTGGGTATTCCTCGATGAGAATGAAATGTATGGTCGGGCAAAGACTTCTGAATTCTGATTCTGCTCAAAACCTGTTCATAGAATTGCTACAATATGACAGGATGTGCAGGCTTAGCAATTGCCCAGTTCCCAGTGGTCCACGATGGTAAATTTAAAGAAGATAAACGTAGTAACTTAGACCCAAAGACTACCAGTATAATTGATCCACGATCAACCTCCACAATGGCCGCAAAAAATAGTTGAATAGTGCCATATTAATCCCAATAGTAGAAGATATAAATAGCCAATGAAGACAGAAAGAAGAGATTAATTTCAATCACATTTATGCACTGAGTAACATTTTCCATAGGAGGAAGAAGAGAAGAAACATTAGTTTTTTTTATAAAAAAAAAACCCACAAGAGTTTGTAAGTTGAACAAGGAGTCAAGACTGCCCAGAGAGACTCTGGAATAAAAAAGAATGGTAGGACCAAATACGTACAAGCGTGCAGCAGAAGGAAAAAGACAAGGATACAAGGATAAACGCATGAGGAAACTGCACCAGTTGTTCTACTGGGTGAGACGAAACATTGTTGTTCTTGTTCACAAGTCGGCCAGACACCTTTCCACACCTCCTGTTTGTTCTATCCACATCAAATTGTTCCGACTCATCCATTCCACCGAGTCAATCAATGCTCTATCAATTTGAGCTTGGACCTAGCCATTGGATACATGTTTTATAGAGTAACATGTACTCAAAAGCTGCAGGAATACCATCAAAACCAAGCTAATAAGATCACCGAAGACGAGACAAAATTAGGTTTCAAGTTGGGTAGGAAGAGACAAGTGAATATACGCCACTAGTTGGTGTCGACACAACTCACTCGCAAACAGTTTTTAACGAAGAGAAACGATGATGCCAAACCTTAGTGATCACTCTTCTGCATTGCTTGCCTAATTGCTGGTTGAAACCTTCAAAAGCGAAGAAAATAAGAAATGCCGCCCACCCTTTTCATGCGCATGAGCCTCTCTTCTTCATTTGCTCTCTTGGGAGACACCATCTTTACCATGATACATTCTTTCCATCATGCCATTTTCAAATCAATTTCTTGCATTGATTCCTTTTGACAAGCATAATTCATCACGTCATATCTCAGGCACTGATATAGGCCCCACGCCCTGACACTGAGCCAAAGCCAAACCAATACATCGAACCACACTGGTGTATTTACTTCAACGACGTCGGTGATCCAGAGCGGCTCTGTTTGGACTGAATAATGCTGTATCACTGATCCCAAAAAGTACATTGCTCAGGCGATGGCAATCGTATTTACAGACATTGATACATTGTATTGGTTGAGTGGAAAAGGTCTCAGTTATTCAAGAAACAGAAACTTCAATGCCAACAAGGTGCACATGATTTGCAGACACATGAAGACCATTTATCCGAGTTGGTAGTTAATTGTACTGTAACACAGCTGCATAATGCATCTTCTACGATGCTAAATCAAGACCCAAGACATAACTGTTAAAAAAGAGACCTAAGAGTTCCATACCATGAAATCATCACCAGACAAGCTTGCAAGGAAGTATGTTTTTTGGTTAACCTTCCAGTCGCAACCCTCGTACACCTAGGCTTTCAACATTTGTGCTCCATCTTCGTACACAAGCACACAGATAGAAATCCATTTGATCCACACTTCTACTACTGGCTTAATTGCTGATAAACATCTAAAGTTTCATTTAACAGTTACAAACTTCAATGATACAGAGGATAGCAAACCACGTCCATTAACAATGATCATAAAATATGTAATGCTCGTATGCATTGAGCACATACAGTGAGCACAGCGGACAAATAGTAATACACACACACTGGAAAGATACGAGGACATCCTATCCCTGGAGATAGCTGATTAGGTAACAACTGCCATTTTCATTTAGAAATATGTGGAACTAAAACGAGAGGAGCCCTTTACGCCTAACCTGTGACCACGGAGGCATTCCAAGTTCATCACCTGTGAGTGATCAACAAAAAGATTAACCTGGACAAGGAAGATCATTCTGTTAGTAACCAATTTAATCACTAGGTTATCAACATCTACAAGCACACAGATCAACCATCAGCAACATTGGGTCGAGAAAGGTGCTAATATAAAGCAAAAAAAAATTTGTGTGGAAACACCGACAGAAAATCAACTGCAGACAATATCCAGTGTTTCATTCTAAGGATATGCTAACAGCACAAGGTGATGCGCTATAAGTAACCCTATAGGACTATGTCCTAGCCAGCAGATGGTTTAACTGGTCATGCATTACCATCAACAACAATGAACTGTAGAAAGATCCTCTCCAAGGTCAACAGATGGAGAAAAATCTAAAAACCATTTTTAAAGGTGAAGACACATAGCATACCCTTGGACCATATTGTTTGACAAACCACTCTGAGGTGCTAGGATGGGATGCCTCAAACATCGCCTTCTCAAGGCCCAAGCGACCAATAATCTTTGCAACTATATCAGTTCGTAATGCTTCAGCATATTTACACACGCCCTCTGCGTCAATCATGATCATGTCTGCCCCAGCTTCCAAGAATCTCTCAGCCCTTCTAATCAATAAGTCCACATCTTCCACCAGCTCTGCAAAATAAAATAAATGCTTTACAACTTTAGTGTAGCCATATTCATAGGTTCCTAATCTGAGAGAGAGTACCAACTTAAAGGCAATTTTCATAACTCTGACAGACAATGGGAAGCTCGGAGAAGACAAATGATTGCACATGTGGAAAGTATATTGGTGGTTGATGGAAGATATGAAGAAGACCAAAACAAACATTGATAGAGACAATTTAAAGAAGTAACACCAAATGGTAAACGTTGAACTAGGACATGGTTCACAACCAATTAAACAGGAGAAAGAACATTGTTCCACCATACGACAAGCTTTTGGAAAGTGATGGATGGCAATGGATGCCAAATTTTCAGTTGCAGCACCTATCTCCAAAGATACAAATAATAATTGCTATTGGATTATCTCTTAGTCTTAAAGCAAATCAAGATCATTTTATATAATACCCCTACAAGTGCATCCTCAAACTTGCAAAGAAACAAGGATGAATTATGTTACAGTTGCCCAAATATAATTGCCCTATTACCCATTTCAACAAATTAGAACTCAGATGTAATATTGGTTACTTTATTGTAAAATAAGCAGATTGAGCAGTTCCAAGAATTCATTTAAAAATAAGCAGAAACATGTTGATTCCAAAAGAATTTTTAATACTCAAAATCACAGTAAGAAGGAAAAATTCCAATGTGCAATGCTGTTTGCAGACAACCAAACATAAAATGGACACCAACCAACAAAAATGAAAAAAAAAAAAACGATATCAAGAAGCATAATATTTGAAGAATTTAGAACCCAATGCTTGTTACAACATAGGAAATTAAGCAACAATTTACCTAATGATAATGAACAATCCAAATTAAAAGAATTATGGGGAATCATTAAACTACAATGACTATATTCGAAGAGAGAAAACTTACCAGATTTACAAGCCACTGGAGGTTGATAGGCCCCAAATGCTCTGATTCCAGGAGCAGGGATTTCTGATGACTCAACTTTGACAGCCAATTGGGGCTTGGCTTTAAGACCAGCACTCTTAATGAGCCGAATGTACCTCAAAAGGACCTCTTCAGGAACTTTCAGTGAGCTGACATCCAGCTCAATGGTGTCAAAACCCAAACGTTTACATTCCTGCAGCAAAGCTTCTCAGTGAGACCATCGAAATATTCTGAGAATGTAACAGTAGCAGGCCGAATCATGCTTTGTTTGTACCTCAACATGCTGCATGAAAGAAGCATGTCCCTTGCGAAGTAAATGATCCGCCCAATCACCAGTACTGACATAGATATTATGCTTATGAGCCATATCTGTTATTTCTTTGATGAAATCCTTTGGCATCAAACTGTGTGAACCCCCAGAGAATTTCAAGCCATCTACAAACTGCCCATAAGACTCAAATATATCCTGTAGACAAATATTTCACTTCACAAAGTGAGGATCTTCCATCATCTAGTCTAGTTCCAAATATCACCGAATCAGAACAGGGCAATTCACATGCTCATAAGAGCAAAGCCCATAATTACAAAAATGTTTAATTTTCAAATTCCCGCAAGAACTAGTGGAGTATCAATGAGAAAAGGAGTTGGTTTTTGGTTATTAGATCTCACTGTTTGTATATAGCCTAGCCCTAACCATGAAGGAATAGTTTTAAATGAATCAGTATCATATAAAGAATAACAGATATGTTCCATTAGTATTACTAGCAGCAACAGTTGATTTTAGTATCTTCTTCAACTCTTGAGTCTATAAACATAACAGCCATACATATGGTGAGTAAGACGGTCGATAATAGGTTCAAACATGTTTAAATGATTACAAAGCTGCTTTCTCACCCCTTCGTTCTTTTCTTCTTTCCCCAAGTTTTCAACATTTTCAAGAAAATTCCCCATCAACCAGTGCGGATAATTGCATGGATTCAACAACCAACATTCCCAAAGCAGCAACAAACCACATCCAAACGCGGACTCAGCTGATCAAGGAATAGTTACAGTAGCATTACTAAAATTCATGAAAATTTCTCAACCAAAGAGAACTGAAGCTAAAACAACAGTGGAAGCAAAGGATTATATCAAGAGTAGGAGATATGCTTTATTTCAGTAGTTTTGCGTTTCCTCTCAAATTAAACCTCCTATTGACCAGTAAAGTTTAATTCAGCACTTTCCTCAGCTCGAGTCAATAAATATATAATAGTCATACATACGATGATTAAGATGGTTGATTGTTGGTTAAAAATTAATCACTCTTCCCTTCTTTTCCTTAGCTTCCAACGTTCTCTTCCTTTTTACCCAACTTCCATATTTTCTTCCACCCATATCCCATCAAATAGTGCTCATAATTCCATGATTTCAACAGCTAACGTGACCAACTAAGCAATAAACCACCTACTATACCTGCTCTAAATAAACTACCTCCGAGAAACGGATCTTCGACAACAGTAAAAATCAGAGAAACGTGACTGATCAAAGGAAAAGGTAGACCTGGAGAGCGTTCTGAGACAGGAGAGAGTAGGCGGGGCCACGCATTTCGGTGAGGCCGAACCTCCTCGGCTTCTCAGGGCGGTCATCGTCTTCCTCCGAGAAACTCTTCCACAAAAACGCCGACATTTCTCGGCCGCCGCCGCCGCCGGAAAGGACCTCTGATCGCCGGTCGATTATGGCTCCGGTCGATCGCCGCCGGCGAGACGGAGTTGGAGTGGTTTTGAGATGTATGGACTGGCGGAGACGAAGAAGGGCAATGATCTGGCGAGTTCTCGAATGCACCCGCGCTTTTATCTTCAAATTATTTTTGCTTACGCCGTGGTAGGAAATGCCTAGCAGAACACCATCGCATTATCGCGCGGGGGGGTCGCTTGCGTTTCTTGCTTCGGCATACACTAATAAAATTACTTTTATGTTCTGTCATGTTCAGATGTTTTGTGGAGGAATTGACGGCTTAATTTATTAATTCAAGAACCAAGGATGTTGTGTTATTTTTGCCTCAATAAAATTGATGTTTTACAAAATATATATTATAATAACTTAATTATCTTTAGTTTGGATTAGGAAAATATTTAAAGTTCAATAAACCCCCCCCCCCAGGGCTAAAAAAAAATTAACTAAACTAAACTAAAATATTTGTATTTTTTAAAAATTATGCTTGAATTAATCATAAATACCAATCACATATGGTTTCCAAGCTATTAAATCTCTATTATTGATTAGACTAAGCGGGTTATTTTTATGTGTTTTGAATTATTAATAAGTAAAATATTTTACATAAAAAATAAGCCACTTATTAACCTAAAACAACCTGGATTTGTATGAGGGTAATTATTGTGACGGTTAGATTATATTGATCTTGATTCAAATTAGTTTATACATGACGTAATTTATATATAAACTTTTTAGGCCTTAGTATTAACTATAATATATATGGTTAGATCGAAATGTGAACTGGGTTAAGATCATTTTTTTTTAACAAGTTCTGATTAATATGGTTCTTCGTTTGGTTGCGATTTAATCTTAACTATTGTCAATGGGGCATAAGGTAGCTAAAAGAGGAATTACCCTGTACAAGTTATGAATTATTCGGTTGGTGTGCTTCATTTGTTTATTGATTAGAGATCATAAAATTTCATAATAAACTGTGAGAGTGGTCCTCTTATTCATATCTAAGATGGGTTTTTACAATCTAAACTCTCAACACTGTTTTCTGGGGGTAAAGCTTACAGTTGAGCTCACCATCTTGCCATTTGATATTACATTTGCTTTGAGTTGTGGAACATCACCACCGAAAACAAGAAAAGCAAACGAATCTCTCAAGTCAAAAAGATAGTACCCGTAGTTCATATAGCATTGAAACAACATGATGTTATGGGGAAGACATGAAAGAAAAAGCACCAGATTTGAAGCAGGGGTGCCAATCTTTGATGGCCTCCCAAAACCCAAGGAAGGAATCTGAAGGCAGAAAGAAGGAATACACAGCAGGGAGTAAAGTAGCAAAGATAAACTGTAAAGAAAGAAATGAGCTTACTTTCTGATAACAGCCAAGTTGTAAACAGTATTGCCGCCATCATCTTTATTCATATTCCATCCTTCAAAGAAGCGAAGAAATACCTCTCGCCGACAGAGAATGTAAACCCCACCCAAGTGCAGAAAGTAGAAGCAAAAGAGCTGCGGGGAGTTGCAGAAGCTGGTTCTAAAGTCTAGGAGAAGGTATGGCCAAGGTTGAGGGAGTCATAATTTGTCTTGCAATTCTGGTGATGGATATAGTCGCCGGTGTTCTGGGAATCGAAGCCGAAATCGCTCAAAACAAGGTACTTCCCACTTTCTTTGCATTTGAAGATCATTCTTCATAATCTTTCGTGCTTAACCAAAGAAAATGTGAAAATACAATTATACAACACAATCACACATAGAACATGGATCACGAGAATTAAGATAACCAATTTCTCCAACAATGAAGCTTTCAACCGTGCCATCTTTCCCAATTCACAAATAACCTGACACTTCGTTAACCTTCAATCAAAGATGCTTAGCCAACTGAGATAATATGTAGATGACGGTTACAAGTGCAAGTTAACACAACTGTAAATTAACGAGTTTTTGCTTGAATTTATGGTGCCTATGACAGATTCACCAGCTGAAGTTCATGATATTTGAATGTAGAGAGCCGGGTGAGAAAGCATTTCGGCTAGGTCTAGCTGCCGCCGGCCTCCTAGCCCTAGCCTATGTTGTGGCGAACCTGTTGGGTGGTTGCTTCTGCATCTGCTCCCAAGAGGAGCTCTACGGCTCCACCGCCAACCGCCAGCTAGCCACCGCTTGCCTCCTCCTCTCTTGGTATCTATCTACTTTCAAAATTTTACATTATTTCACACTGCGCAGGAAAAAAAAAAAGACCAGTTGGAACTAGAAATGATATACGATCTTATTTAAGAAACAATGTCAATGCAGGGCTGTCTTGGCAGTGGGGTTTACAGTGTTGGTAATAGGAGCCATGGCCAACGCCAAGTCAAGATCCTCCTGCGGCTTCTCCTTCTCCCGCCACAACTTCTTGTCCATAGGCGGCATCTTGTGCTTTGTGCACGGTCTCTTCTGCACCGCCTACTGTGTCTCCGCTGTTGCTACAGCCAAAGAGAAATAGAAGAACACATCTAAGTTTGATAAGTTGATTCTTCACTCTTTGCATCTATAATTTTAATTTTTGTATCCTTCGTGTTTGCTAATGTCTCTGTCAAACGAAAGGCATCCAACAATTGCCCAACCCACTTATCTTCTTTGCTGGCTAAATGCTAAATTCTGTTCGTCTGAAACAATTCATAAAAGCTAAAATATCATCTATTAGTTAGGCGCCTGAATGCTAATTAAGTAAATATCACAATATAGTGAGCGAGAAACATTGAGTTCAATCTCTCAAAGCATGCGTGAATTTGAATAAAACAGTACAGATTATTGTTTATTTCATAAGCAATGATCACAAACCTTATCATATAAATTCAGAATTTTCAGATAACAAATACCAACATTCGACATTCCCAGGACTGTAACAGCATTTCATTGAATTGAATAGGTAAGAGAAGCCGTAAACTTTTCAAGCTTCCCATACCACACAATTGTAGGGGTATAAATGAGCCGAGCCAAACTGAGAAAGGATATGCTCGAATTTGGCTTGATATAAAATGAGCCGAGCCGAGCCGAATAAGGGTATGCTTTAATTTAGCTTGATATAAAACAAGCCGAGTCGAGCTTTAATATAAACGAGCCGAGCCGAGCTCGTCAAAATTTATAGGATTTGGACTTAATTCAAGCCAGCGCAAATTTAGTTCAAACCGAACTCGAACTTAAAGAATATCTATGTGCTTAACTTATATAAGATAAAAAAAAAATTACATTATATAAGTTTAATGTGACCTTAATAATATTTACGAACCGAATCGAACCAAATATATTTTTGAGTTTAAATTTATTAAATTCAAATTTCGATCCAAGTCAAGCTGAACACTTTTTTACTCAAACTCTATTTATTGTACAAAAACCGAACACAAAAAAACTCGAAAAGAGGGTTTCACCCGTATACAATTGCATCTCTGTCGTCCGTGTTGGTATTATTACGAGGCGAAAACACAGAGGAGTTGTGTTAGTCTGAAACTGCTCATAAATGCAAAATGTCATCAATTGAGTAGTCGGCTAGATGCAAAACGAGCAAGTAACAACACGAAGTTTGAAAATTTCAGCTCACAAAGCAAGAATTAAGAGTTCAACCATCAACACCGAGGATCATCATTCTTATATAATTGGAACATAAATCGTCAAAGACAATGCTAAGAAGCCATAAACTTCCATACTTCCAGTCCAACACAAGGAGACCAACATATTATCTACCATATACATAGAGAAAAAGAGTGACGGCTACACAAAGGGGATTGGCCGGCTGATTCGAACTAGCTTTCATCGTCGGCGGCAGACTTCCCGGCGCCGGAGCTCTTCTTGGGGAGGAGGAGGTTGTGGATGTTGGGCATGACGCCGCCGCTGGCAATCGTGACCGACCCCAACAGCCTGCTAAGCTCCTCGTCGTTCCTCACCGCCAGCTGGATGTGCCTCGGCACTATCCTCGTCTTCTTGTTGTCCCTCGCCGCATTCCCGGCCAGCTCCAGCACCTTCACAACCCCCACCAAAAAAAAAAACCAAATCACCACACCAATAAAAAAATCGATAAAGAGCAGAAATTGGGAGGACGTTCAAATGGGTGAACGATGCCAACTTCGGCGGCGAGGTACTCGAGGACGGCGGCGAGGTAGACCGGGGCGCCGGCGCCGACGCGCTCGGCGTACTTGCCGGCCTTGAGGAAGCGGGCGATGCGGCCGACGGGGAATTGGAGCCCGGCCTTGCTGCTCCTGGAGGTGGCCTTCTTCGAGGCTCCAGATCCCAGGGACTTCCCACGGCCCGCCATCTCCGGCGCCCGCTCCGGCGAGGTTGCCGGCGACGATCGAGATGGAGACGACGGGTTGCGGTGGTTGACGGTGGATATGGGCAATGCTGTGTTGGGAGGTGTACATATACTGACCGAGTCGTCAATATTGGCCAATTGGAGAAGAGTACGCGGATCGTCATCACCTGCCGTTCGTTTTTTCCGTCCATCCACGGCTGTAATTAATTTTTATCAATTTCAACAAAAAACGAAAAATAAAGGAAGAGACGACACGTGTATATTTATTATTTAGTTCAAGTAATTATCTCAAACTCAAAAATATTTATAAGACAAACTACTACCATAAATAAATAAATATCACCCATTGCATGAGGCTTTCGGTCATAGTTATAAAAATGAGAATTAGAATTGGAATTAGAATCGATTTTCGAGAGGGTCATTCAATCGGATCGAATTGGTCAAAATTGATAAAGAATCGGTTCAGTTAAATTAGTCCTATTCAGTCTAATTGATCATATATAATAATTTAATAACTTATAATATAAATATATAAAAATTAAATATTGATGTAATTTTGATATTATTGTATTTATTATATTTTATAATATTTTTTCATATTTTTTGAATTTTTTAAAATTATTTAAAATTAATTATTATTTTTTATTCTAATTAGAATCAAATAAACTTTTAATTATGAGAATACCACCCTAATGTACCCTCCTCCCTCCCATGTTGCCGCCCTGCCCTTCTTTCCCCTTACTTATACGTAAATAATTTATTTAATAAAAAACTAAGAATAATTTAATAATTTATTCAAAACTAATTCCATTTTTTCACTCGGATCACATCAGATCCAATTTGGAATCGGCTGATTTTCCCATCCATGCTTTAAGTGGAGAAGCATTGCAATTAGTATAACATCGATTGAATGGTTAGCTTCACTTAACTTGATTCCTGATTTAGGTAAACCATGACATTGAAGAGAGCTTGTTGTCACCTGATACCTCTCTCGAAGTTTTTCATGGACGCAAAGAGGAGATCTGGACCTGGCCGATTCCTGCCATCTATTTCATGAAAATCAAAATAGAAAAATCACGAATTCACAAATTCATGCATAAACAACATGAAAAGATCATGGGTCATCTGTGGATAGGGATGAGGGAAGAGAGGAGAGGAGATCAACTAGTAAAGAAGAAACGAGTTAGGCATGCTTGAAACACCTCTCTTCTTGCTTTGTATAGACTGTTAGGTGAGTGAATATGCAAGTACCCCATCCATTTTCTAATTCTAACTGATCCATTACGGCTTAGAAACAGCGTGTTCATGAATTATGTATTTAGTTTTTGGTGAGTGGCAGGGAAATTCTGTTTGAAGTTCAAGCCAATTTTTTCTCAAATGGGTGTAATTGATCTAGAAGACTCTTGGAGAGGCACAAACCAGGAGATCAATGGATTTGGTGAAGCAACTGCCTGCAGAGATTGTGATCCACCTCATCCTTCCTCGCCTTGAGTACACAAGCTGGGTACAAGCAGCATGTGTGTGCCGGGCGTGGAGAGACCTCTTCGGGCTAGTAGTACCACCTCCCACAGAAATGCCATGGTTGTGGCTCTCCGACCCAGAATACAACCACGCATTCCTCTCCCCACCTTCCACTTCACCTCCCCACTCCGCCCTTGTTCCACTAGTACCCGACGTGCGGGTTCGGTTGGCATTACCTGCTGTGTATTGATCCTTCACATATTCCGGCAACACCCTACCACTCCCACCTCTACCAAGACAGAAGCTACGCCTAATCTTGGCCGCCCTTCCTTGCCTGCGATTAGATTCAAGCAGCTTCGTCTTTGCCTCTGCGATAGTTAGCTCTTATGTTGTTGGGACCGTCCATACTTGTGGTCTTGGGAGCAGCGATAAGTGGACAAAAAGCACTATCAACGATCTGATTTTTCATGGCGGCCAGCCTTATTCCATCAGTTCGCATAGAACGATAAGCGCCTCGGATGTCTTCAACCACCCGACGAAGGCCCCATGGACTGTTGTTCCCTTGAGACAAAACACTCCCAATATCTTGTGGAGTCTTGCCGGAAGGAGTTGCTCATTGTCACCTGCTAAAACTTTGTGCGGAAGAGTTTGGGGTGTCCAATGTTCACCGTGCTCAGAGTGGATGAGGTAGCCGGTAAGTTGGTGCAGGTAAATGCTGTTTTTGGGACGTGGGTGCTCGAGGTCGACATGGTATGGTAATTCCATGCCTGGCCATCAGATTTTTTCACCAAGGACAACATCTATTGTCATAGAAGGGACGAGGATTTTATTGGATTTTAGAAATATATATACATATAATTATATTATATATTATTATTAAAGTTTGGCTTGAATTAAAATTAATTTATTAAAGTTAAAATTAATGAGCTGGATAAATATTTGTAGATATTATTATCGTAATTTCTAATTTATAATGGGTTAAATTAGAATTATAAAAAATAAAGATAAATACGGATATAGTCCCCAAATTCACGTCTAGTTTTCTTTCTATTATCTTATCATTCAGAAATTTTGGTTTTAGAAAACCGATATTAAATTTGGCAAATTAAATATAAAAAAATCAAGAATCATTTTGTTTTTATAAATTCGAATACGCTTCTGTAATCAAATTATATTTTTTTATGATTTAATATGAAGAAGACCCGATCTATTACCTGTATTTGGGTGTGGATTATCGGACGAAATTGTGATAATTTTATCATCTGTAAAATTTGGTTAAGTTAAATATTGAACAGATTCATCTCATGTTAGTTAGGGCAAGTTCTCTCTTGTTGTATTCCATTGAGATCAACTTTCTATCTCGTGCTGACCGATTTGGATTACTCACGTTCCAAGTTAGCTAAATGATCCCCTACAATCTTAATTTCTTGTTTTTTTTGTTTTTTTTTTTGTTTTTTTTTCAGAAAAATATTGTTATATCAAAATGTATAGCACTAGTGCTGCTGCTCGCCATTGGTAGGTTATTATAATGTGGGAGGCCATCCTTTGATTATATTATATTATGTATGATGTATGCAAGTGTTGTAATATATATATATATATATATATATATATATATATATATATAT
>JAVDBV010005114.1:0-10670 GCA_032619315.1 Piper longum | reverse complement strand
GGTAGGGTTTTTTGGTTCGGGAGCGATCCCAGGAAATTTTCCTGGGATCGATCCCAGGCTACCCCTCCTCTATATATATATATATATATATACAACTCCAAAACAACGAAGACGCCATTAAGATCAGCTAGCTAGCTAGATAATATGGTTAGCCATGACATGAAATTGCATTGCAAACACAAGAAGTACTCCACAAGGACCAAAATGATATAAGTTGTCAAAGATTGTTACGTCTGTCATCCTGCAGATCGAAGGCCTTAGAAATGCTTCAATAACATAGCCCTGGCAGGTGGCATACGTACGAGTTTGGATCCGATTACAAGGTATAAAAAGATCAAATTACAAGGTATAAAAAGATCAGCATTGATATTTTCTTGTAGTCACATACACATCAAAGAAAAATACTATACTAATAGATAAAATAGGCTTTGCTAAAAGAAAAAAAATGTCTTGACAGAAAATTTTTTGTCCCTAAAGCTTCGAGTGTAATATTTAATTTTTTTGTAGTGTTCTTTCGTTGAGGTCAAAATTAATAACTCATTTAATATTATTTTTTTATCATTATAATTATTATCATTGCCTTTAAAAAAAACAACAATCTCCGTTATTAGATGAACTTGCGTGTCATGGTTTAATTTAGCACAGATAATTATGGACGGGTTCCCAACTGTAATATATATAATCCACTCATCAATAAACTCATGGCCAGTTTTTCTCTTCACAATTCACAATCTAAGTTTTTGGTTTCAAATCGATGGACGTTTCAAAAGTTATATTGAGACCTTCCCTTTCCCGCCACACAATGGAAAGTCCGATGTTGTTGGATTGTCCCATGTCTGTCCCATGCCACAGACATGGTGGCCTTCTTCTTGTAAGATTGAGGTAGCCTTTGTGTCATTGACAGGGAGGGGAGCCTTCTCTAATGGAGGATTGAACCTCCTCCCTCATGGGCTTGTCTACCCCAAGAGAAGCTCCTGGTATATGGTGATCATCTTTTAATTTGGCCACCATGTCTACATTTGATACGTCACTTGATCATGAGGTGTTTTGAGTAAGACCCATTACAGTAACGGGGAAGATAGTGGTAGTTCATCACCATTGGATCTGAGATTTTCCGAGAAGTTGGCCTTGCTTGAATTTAGAAGCAGGTTGGAGAGTGCCATTCGCTGCAACCAACTTTCACCCAACCCGGGTGGAAGCGAAAGTAGCTCGTTTTTCGCATCAAATGTTTGTTGTCATGCACATGGGAAAGCTCCTTACAAAGGCCCGGAGGATGTCACCCTTTGGGGTGTCCCCTTTCTTCCATGCAGATGCCATTATGGGACTGATACTGTATTGATCAAGTTTCTCAGGGCTGCTGATTTCGATCCCGGAGAAGCGTTTCGAATGCTGAAGAGGACGTTGAAATGGCGAAAGGAATTTAAGATTGAGGGGATTCTACATGTGGATCACTTGGGTTCAGATTATGAAAATGTCCTGGATTTTGATGGCACTGATAGAGAGGGGCACCCTCTGTATTTCTACATGTATGGAGCGTTTTAGGACAAGGCCTTGTTCGAGAAGACGTTCGGAACCTGCGAAAGCAGGGAGAAGTTTCTCAGGTGGAGGGTGAGATCAATGGAGAACGGGATTGCTTGGTTTCGAGGAGGGTGGAGTTAGCTCATTTCTTCAAATCAATGATATAAAGAATTCTATTGGTCATCTCGCCATGGAAGTAGCGCGTACCACGAGGAAAGCTGTTGTTCTATTCCAGGATCATTACCCAGAAATCATCACTAAAAATGTGAGTGTCTATATAGACATACCTTCAAAACAAGGCGAACAATGGTTGTCCTCGTTTGTTTTTGAAGCTTCCATGAGCCTTTCAACATCCATTTTCTTAAAATCCTGCGGTGAATAGTAGACTTGATCATCTAGCTCCGTCTGCAGATAGTTGTATATGCTCCTCTAGTTCTTATCGTGACGGCTCAATGTTGCCTCATTACTTCCCCCGAAGAATGATAAGTGCGTGCATCTTTGTTCGACCGAAAAAAGTTAAAGAGACTCTTCTCAAGTAAGAACCGTTACATTGAAGTTAAACAAAAGATGATTTAATAGATTTGCATTTGAATCACCTAATGGGGTTTTTAATTCGTTGAAGGTATGTACCTCCAGAAACATTCCGATCGAGTAGGTGGACTAAAGGGGAAGAAAGGCTGTGTTTTTGTGCCCGGAGAAGATCAAAGTCTTATGTTAGAGGTGGAGCAAAATGTAGAATCGAAATTCCAGTTATTGAGGTATGCTCTCGGGCTTCAATCGAAGTAAAACCAAGTTATTATAGCATAGATAATTCATTGCAAGAATTCTGCTTTCATCCTAAAATAACACTTACAAAACAGAGGACAATTATATATCTGTATCCTGTGAATTCTCAAAGTTAGCAGCTAGCTTATGAATTAGAGAATTACTTTGTCTTGCATCCAAGCCACATAAACTTAGTCTTACATATAATAGCACCAAAATATTAAACTACAGTTCCCAACAGAGAACCATCAACATTCTCAGCTGTGTTGTTAACGCCATAGAGATTTTTTTTTTTCTCTCCCCCAGATTGAACTTTAATCAACTGCAGCTTGAAGGGTCCGGTCCTTAATCATAGTTAGTTTACTTGTATATTTGACAATATGAACAGGGGTATGGGACTTGACAGTGGTGGGGTTGGATGTGAGCTACAAGGAGTTCATCCCAGAAGATGACTGCTCCTACAAGATTCTCATAGAGCAGGAAAAGAAGATGGGACTTAGCGTTATAAACTCCTACATCAATGAGCTGGGAAAGGTGGTGCTCACCGTGTACAATTCCTCTTTCAAGAGGAAGAAAATTTTTTACAGATACAATATCAAACCCTTTGTTGTTCCTTTGTACAATTTCCACTGAGTAATTTCTCTGCAGATTCCATGATTAAATCCAGTTCCCTTGCACAATTTTCTTGTGTCAATTCATGCGTAATTGATGAAGTAGCTCAGGATTACTTGCAGGGGAAGGCATATGTGTTGGATAAGATGGCTTGTACGAACTGAGGGCATGGATTTCACATACAAAAGATGATTCCATGGACATGAAGATGGTGCAATGCAACAACATGAGAAATGAAATCTTCCATAATTAGGCACCAAGTAGTCATTCTCGATACTAGTTCCGCATAATGCACATACCAAAATACCATTACGTCTAGGAAATATACAATAGCTTATAGTTCCTAGCACAGAAAGAAAAGAAGAAAGAAGAGTACATACATCGCTTTGGACAAGCCACTAAGCAGAAATGCTCATTCCTTCGCTCTGGGGCTTTTCTGGTCCTTGTTGGTTCCACCATGTGGGTCACTTGTCTCTGAGTTGGGCCCACAAGGGTCATTCAAAGAGCTTCCTGCAGCACCACCGGCAGTGTTTTCAACTCCTTGCGTCTCATCAGTTGGTGTTGTCTCAGATGCTGTCTCTGCCTTTTCAAACTTTAAGAGTACTTGTTGGAGCTCCTCGTGAACATTAAGAGCTTCAAAAAGTAAAGCATCATCATCCACAGTACTTTCTATGATCCTTTGAGCAATGCTCTGTGACTGTTTGCATTTCTCCAGTATGCTCGATATGAGCTCATCCTGCATCCAATCATACCCAAAATCGCAGTTTAAAAAACTCCATAACTGCCGTTTATGAAATGGTATTAATCCCACATTTTGCATCAAGGAAAAAAAGATCAAACGCTGAAGTGCAAATCCAGATATTGGGTCTAGCTCATCTTTAGTAAACATCTTACATTAATTACATATTACAAACTCAAATGCGAGAGATATATTGATTATAACAAGATGATTACAGAAACAGGACAAGAGGAAGGTGTGTGCTTCTAAAATAATATGAAAATATATAAGTTTGAAAGAAAACCTTGACTGGAGGAGTATGTGTTTCATGGTCCGTAAGGGAGATGAGCAATTCAATGCTATTTCGAGCTACAACAAGAGCTTCTTTCTTTTCCTCTTCAGAGAAGTTTAGACTAGCGTAATAAGCAAGAGGTATCTCTTCCGGGCTGCCTTGATCAACAATAAAATTAGGATATCCTTCAGGAGGATCGAGATGATGCTGACCAGAAGCTGAATTGAAAGTCGGGTCCAAAATCTCAGCATCTTGTGACGAAAACTGAAGTCCTCGAGTCTTTAGGTTCTAAAAACGAAATGACAGAAAACCATATAACCAGTCCAAAAAAGGACCGAATACAATATTAAGAATTCTTTATAAAAAAATTATCTATTTTTATTTGAGAATATAAGCTGTAGTAACCAATAGTGTAAAATGAGGATTCACTGACCATATAAGTTTGACTAAAAACTGGCAGGTAGCCAAGATCAGATGATTCCCCCCATGCCTGAATTAGCTGCAAAGCCCTCTGCCTGTTACTCATATGAGTTTGTGGATTTTCAATCATAATCACCATCTCCTCTAAGACTTTTTCCGAGGCAATTTCTGAGAACACCTTTTCACAATTCATAGCACATGCTTCCAGAAGATCAAGACTGAACCTTTGGCATGCCATGTTCTTCCCAGAAATTTTTTTCTTGATAGCTTTCATGACTTCAGGTCCACTGAACTCCTCTGCATTAAGCAAGGCACAGATTCGAAGATTTATGCCCCAATTGGACTCTGACATGCTATCAGACGTAGCCTCGTCAACCATCTTTGATTCTGGAGACTGGACTTGCAATAGCTCTTTCATTTTCCCACTAACTTTTCGACCCATCTGTGCTCCACCACTCACCAATCGCTCCCCAAGAGCAGCTAACTTTGATTTATCCATTTCTTCCAATAGCAATAAATAGACTATAGTTACATACGTTGGATTACCATTTCATATCTTTTTAGACACAAAAGGACTGAAAATCCATAATCCAGTCTCATTTTTTATCAAATGAATGCAGCACCATTACAATTAGACATTTAATTGCAAAAACTAATAGTAAAAAATGGTATATTCAAAAGCAAGGTTTTTTAATTTGTACTTATTGTCAAACAAATATCACCTTTGCATTGTCAATTGATGCCAAAAAAAAAACATCGAAGTGGCAAAGAATCGATGCCTATGCTCATGGTAAACTGAACACTATATTTAAGTAGAGGCCTATTTGAAGAACAGATAAATTCTCCCGTAGCAGACAGTTAAAAAGAACGCAAACGTCCTAAATAACACAGATGAAGTATCCCCACATTTAATCACTTACCACACCGTTCCTACTAATCTCACAGTAATTTTTTTGATGTAACCCCAAACAATAGCAAACGAAAATTAATCTAAAAAGGTGGATAAACAACCGCACAAAGTGTTGAAATCACTGATAAACCAGCTAATTATCCCAAATACTCAAAGCAAACTTAATACAATGTCAGAGATGCAAACTTATTTAGATAAAGTGAATATGAAAACTAAATAGAAAGCTTGCAAACAACCTAAAATACACAAATTAGATAGAAAAGATCCTGTCATCATATCCTGCCACAATCATTATACATGTAAAGAATTCCAACAACAAGTACCAACAAATAAAAAAAAGCGCCATCAACCAGCTCTACATCACCAGACTCGCAAAAGGTTCAGTCTTTCTCTAGCTATCACACTGCATATCCAAAACCCACATAAAAAATACTAGCAGCATCATAACTTCATACAGAAAGGAGCAGATTCCATCACACAACCAGCACAAGCCATCATTTTGAATGAAATAAAAACATCACAGCTAGCGATCAAGTGCGAGGAATAAGAAGAGGAAGAAGAAGAAAAGAGTGCGTCTTTCTTACTGCCTCGGATTGCGAGTGTGCTTGATCGAAGCACCACACGGCAGAGGAGGGGGTGGAGTAAGGGTGAAAGCTTGGGAGAGGCTTCGGTCGGACAAACGTCGGACGCGGCTCGCCGTATTGTCCAAAATTGGTTTCGGTCGAGATGTCTTATGCGGTTAAAAAAATGCTTGTTATGTTTAGGGCTGACCGGGAATCCATCTTATTGTTACATGTTTATTGTATTTTTTAGAATTCTTTGTCTTTTTATTGGTGAATATATCGTATATTTATTGTATTGATGTATTTTTTTAAATCCATTGATGTAATTTTCATTGCATGTTTAATTGTATTTTCTAATCTATTTCATCTCTTTTATCCAGCAATCTACCCGCTTATATAATTTTTTTTATATTTTTTAGTTATATCTCATTTAACTTTATTGGACAAAAATAATCTTAAGTTTGTACGGTTGCCTTCGTTATTTTATTTACTTAATAATTTTTTAGCGATAAAATTAATAATCTCAATAATTTTAATTATTTATTTTTATTACATTTAATAAAAAAAATTAATTATAATTTTTAATAATTCTTTTGAAATTACAAGGATTATCAATTTCCTCACTAAAAAATATCATTAGCCTTTTATTTTGTAACATTTTAATAAGAATAAAAAATTAACTCATTTCATTCGAGATTAAATTTAGAGATAGAAAAAACCATTTTACTGTGATCTCATTTTATTGTTGAGAAACATAAAAAAATGAAAAAAACCATTAATTTCTTAGTGACTAATCTAGATATAGAATATTATCGCCTAATTACTTTTTGGGAAGTAATTTAAAACATCACTTGTTCTGATAAATCATGAATTATATGATTTGATCAGACATGCTATTAGTTGTGTTTGTGTATGCTATTGTTCAATGGAAAACAATGGCTTTGACTCAAATAAAACAATATTTGGAACATTCGAAAAAAGCTCATATTAACAACTCACCCACCCAATGTCGTAGAGCCCCTTCATATTCATTCATCTCTATTTTATTTCTGACCATCTATACCAACTAATAATAATAATTTCATGCACACATTTTACCTGGCATCATTAGTGCCGGCAATATGGAATTTTCGACAACCCAACATATTTTTCCCTCATATGTCACAAGACAACGATTTGTATATCAAAAAAAATAACTACACCACCAAAACAACTAATCTCCAAGAGGCATCATAGAAACGAAGCTGCTCCTTAACAGAGCTACTCATCCATCAACCACCTGGGTAGTTGATTTATTCAATTTGTAAGCCATTATGTCCCTCACAACAACCAATAGAAAGCGATATATAAGGGCAAGAAAGAAGACAGCAAGTCTAGTTTGCTCGCTCCCTCAGCACTTCCAAGTCCACTTCTGTGGGATCTGTAGCTTGGATTTCGTAATGGATACCATCAAGAGATCGTCGGAATTTATCCTTGGATGTGGCGTAGAGCATCTTGGCTCGGATCCGAGAAACTGATGGGGACCTGAAAAATGATCAAACATTAACTGCAAAATTTTAAACAGGTTATGAGGATATTAGTCTACTTATAAGACAGGATCACTGCAACTCTGATTCCATCATTTGCCGATAATACTATAGAGAGTTGAACAGTGGTGGCAGAAATAGATATAAATCTTTGCAACAAAAAGTGGTCATTATAAAAACAAGAGATGCTCAAGTACCATGGAGAAAAATACAGTGGATATTCATTTGCAAGTTGTTACTCGCGAATTTCTAACAACAATATGATACTGATCTACACACAATAATTCGAGACATGGAACACGAGACACCTAAATCAGAGTTGTAACAAAGGCACAGTTCATCATACACATAATAGACTTTGTTTGTTTATCCAACTACTAATACTATAATAACTTATATTACATCAGAAAAGAACTAAAATTACTTTTTGATGTGTTTACCGTCTACAATTTTTAAAACTGGAAACAAACAAATTATAATCATTAAAAATTGTAAACGTCTAGAACATTCAGAATCAGGTTTGAAAAAAAATTAAGAAGAAAAAGCATAAGATGGTTCAATTGCAAAATGTAAACCACTTTGCCGCATGCTCCTCCATGTAGCATACGACATGGAAATTGCTTCATATTGGAAGATATATTCAGGATTCAATCCCAAAAGTCTACTCCTGAGTTATCTACTTCTTAAAAGAATAAATCTTTCAAAAGAATACAAAATGAAGATGCGTATTAAAATAGGAAATATTTGGGAATATAATTCAGCACACGCAATGGCACCTTCAGAACACTCATTTATGATATTTGCAATATCTATGTTTGTGAACTATAGCATTTAATTTAAAAACACAGAAAAGGCTCCATTAGTTCAAATATTTGAAGTAAAAAAATTCCTTGACCTTCATTATCATACAGCGTTATTAAATCAATATTATCAAATATATTGTAACTTTATTAATCAGATAAATACTATCCATAACAATCATGCAGAGCATACACTTTTAACCACACAACAAAGAGATTTGATACGTGTGAATACATGCATCAGATACGTACAACCTTGGCCAGTTATAGTATAAGATTAAGAAAATATATGAAAAAATACAAACTTGCTATAGGTAGTCAGATCCATTTGCAATATTGGTATTCCGCCACAGTATATATCAACATATTTTCCAATTAAATACCATCAAAGCGTTATATTTGAGAGATGAAATAATTTACGAAGTTTGAACCTAATTTCAAGGAATAATCAATCCAAGTTGTTTAACTAGTCCAGCATCTCTTCAATTTTGAGATCTTCTGGCTAAATTTTTAAAGTCCAATAATGTATGTAAATTTGTTATTTTATGACAATTATAGGTTGTCAGTCTAACAGATCAATAAATAAACATTCCCATGCATCTTTTTTTGTTTACTGTGGACTACTAGCAACAAAAATAGACTGAGAAAATGTATGACAGCATAGAAGAAAATAACTTACCAAGCTATAAAGAAGATTTTGCTCTTCTGACAGTTCTCGGCAGTCACAAAATCAAAATCATAGACAGCATATCGGCAGTCATTCTCAGGCAAAGAAGCCAAAAAATCATCATAACTCTCAGCTGGGCCCCCAGTTTTCTCAACCACTACTTCCTTCTTCATCTCATCAATCTTGAAAACAACATAACGATGCACTTTCTTTCGCTGAAGCTCTGCAAAGGTTGTTTTGCTGTGATCAGCAACTCCCATGCCAGACGTGGCATTTGGTGTCGAATTGATCTGTCAACATACATGACTAGCTTAGATAGATAAAATTGCTTTATAAAGGTGTGAAGAACATTAACGATTAACTATCAATCGCACACAAAAAATAAAACAAATTGAACTCAAACCAGTCAGACGAACTTAGATAGCATACAAAGAAGTAACTCAAAATCAATGTTGGTGAATTCAGGAATTGATCCAAAACAACAGTGTAGTACATAAAGTATTCGAAAAAAAAATTAAATCAAACCGGTACGGCAGGCTTGGATAGCATACAAAGAATTCACCCAAAATTAATATTGGTGAATTGATGCATCAATCTAATTCAACAGCGTGGTACACAAAGTATTAAATATACACGAACGCATAATAGTTTGACGGACTTAGATAGCTCAAAACAAATATAGGTGAATTGATGCACCGATCTAAAACAACAGTGTAGCACACAAAGCATTAAAAGAACATATTATATAGGGTCTGACAGACTTAGATAGATAATAGGGATCAATACAAAACTTATATATCGGCTATTAATGCATCAATCTAACTCAACATTGAAGCCCACAAAGCTCTAAAAGACGTACGAACAAAATTCAAACAAAGCACCAATCCATACACAAATTTCCACAGGTAATGAACATCCAGTTACAATACATCATTTCAAAGCTTAAACAACTTCTCCCACGCAGAGGCTTTCACATGAACAGTTCTCAAACACCTTTCAAAATACCCCGAACCTGATCACAGACCGCACCAACCAAAAAAATCGCAAAGACATATAGATTAGATGCCAAACAGCATGAACATCAGATCTTTCTTACTCTGCGGAACGCCATGGTCGGTCGGAGTTGGAGAGACGGCGAGGAAGGAAGGAGACGAGAGAGATAGAGAGAGGAAAGCAAAGAAAGAAAAGTTCCAGTCTTCTTTGCTTCCTCTCTAGCTCTCTCTTTTTTTAAGTGGCCGTTTTTTGCAGAAAGCTAGCTAAAAAGTAGTTTCGGGGAAGATGTCGGGAGTCGACAGATTCTCGCTTCTCAACTTTAAAGAACAAAGTTTTAAACACACCTTTTCTTTTTATTACATTGAAAATAAAGTTTAAACTTTTTTTTTTCAAAAGCAAAGTTTAAAACCTTTTTAATTTGTTCCAAATTCAAATTATTTCTAGGGATGAGCCGTCCTTCTAATACTTAAAATTGTTCGAATTGAATTTATAATTGAAGCGGTATGTGTGAATTAGGTCGAGTTTATATGTATCATTTTTTAGTTCGAGTGGAGTTTAATATGTTGAGTTAGCTTCAAGTTGAACTAAAAAAAACCTTGTCTTTGAACAATGAAATAGCTCAACATTGTCTTTGATACATGCAGAATAATTTACTTGTTCATAATAAATCATTATATTCTTATGTAAAATCATCATTAAAACGTGACTCTAACCATTATTTTTCCTTTTATCTAAATGACATAAAAATGTAAAATATTTTACTTAATATATAATATTGAGGTTCAAATTAAATGAATTGAACAAATATAAGATCATCCCCACTTTGTAACACCCCGACTCGGCTCACCCTTGAACCGACCCGGAAATGCTACCGGCGACCGAACCG
>JAVDBV010005112.1:0-10477 GCA_032619315.1 Piper longum | reverse complement strand
ATATTGGAGAGCATACCAATTTTAATTTCGATGTGCAGAATGACACTACTTTTGGGGCCACCAAGCTCTGGGAAAACAACTTTGCTGCTCGCTCTTGCTGGCCGTCTTGGAACTGATTTGAAGGTAGCTGTGTCTGATTAATTGGAATGCTTTTAATGCCTGGTCTATAGCAAAGTAGGTCTCTCCAGGATTGCTTCTTTTGGTCTTGAAGTTATTTTTATAGTCAAATTAACAGATAGACCACCTTCTATTAAGCATGATGATGTAAACACCCAGCCAGTATGCTTGCTTGTAACCAGTGTCCTCCATTAGTTTGTTACGTCAGCTGAAGATTGTCTTTGTCATTGGTCTTATGAATCAAACTGCTCTATTATTTATTTTTCATAACGAGTTTTTCTTCTGCTACTGATCATTAAATCTACCAATGAAATGTCATGCAGTTGTCCGGAAATATCACTTACAATGGTCATAGGCTAAAAGAATTTGTCCCCCAAATGACATCAGCCTATGTGAGTCAGCAAGATTGGCATGTAGCAGAGATGACTGTGAGGGAAACTCTTGAGTTTTCTGGACGTTGTCAGGGTGTTGGGATCAAATTTGGTGGGTTATTGGACTCTTACTATGATTCTATAACTGTCTTAGCTAACTGTTACAAATTTCTGGTGCAGATATGCTGATGGAACTTTCAAAAAGGGAGAAGGAGGCTGGAATAAAGCCTGATGAAGATTTGGATATTTTCATGAAGGTGAAAAAGTGAAATTGCTTTTGATGTTTCTCACCAGTTGATATTCATTTCATGCTGATTCCTCTCTCCAGGCTTCAGCTCTGGGAGGAGATCAGACCAGTATTGTTGTGGAATACATTACAAAGGTAACTATTACATGGCTTTGATCTCATTGCTTTTTTTTCATGACAACAAAATTACTGGCTTGAATGTATCTGTCTCAAGGCTCCTTTAGTTCTTGCCTTGTCATAGGCATTCCAGTCAAACAAATAGTTTTTCAGAAAATATTACCTCTGTCCTTGTTTGGTTTATTTGTTTTATTAATCACCCAGCCCCTAAATTGCCACCACCACCTTGCCTCGATCCTTGCCCTCGTCTCATTGTCATACCCGTGTGTATTTTAACGTCCCAACACCATTCTAGTAGTGCTACAAGCAGCCTGCATTTGGTGCTATTGGTCTTTTTATAAGTAACCTAACAACCTAGTAGTGTTTTTAAGTTACTAAATACTCTTAAAGATTTTAGGACTGGATATTTGCGCTGACACACTTGTTGGAGATGAAATGATGAAAGGAATATCTGGAGGTCAGAAAAAACGGCTCACTACAGGTATATGTGCAAACTCTCCTCTTAGTAAAGCTGTAAAGGTTGCAGTTGTATGACATTTCAGAAACTGAACTGAAGTAAATAATTAATGGTAGCCTATATTATCTTTATGGTGTTTGAAATAAGTTTAGATTGTTAACATTTTGAATCAGGAAATCCATATTTTGTCTAATATTCCACATGTTATTTTAATATCTGGCAGTGGCATATAATTCTTTTATAAATTTTGCACTAAATGACCATTCGTTCAACCTAGCCTTCAAATCCATTTCAAGGAGACAATTTTATGAACTTTTAAGAGATTAAACTTTTGGTTTTGGCAGGTGAGTTACTTGTAGGTCCTGCAAGGGTGCTGTTTATGGATGAGATATCAAACGGTCTAGATAGTTCGACTACTTATCAGATCATCAAATATCTTTGTCATTCTACCCATGCACTTGATGGGACCACCGTCATCTCGTTGCTGCAACCAGCTCCGGAAACTTATGAGCTATTTGATGATATTATTCTTATATCTGATGGCCACATTGTTTATCAAGGACCTCGTGAGTCAGTCCTTGACTTCTTTGCTTATATGGGCTTTAGATGCCCTGAACGAAAAAATGTAGCAGACTTTTTACAGGAAGTAAGTAATTTTAAGTATTTATATATAAAATACATATTTTTGCTTATTTACCATTTACTTTGGTATTTATTATTGTAGGTCACATCTAAGAAGGATCAAGCTCAGTATTGGGCTGCTCTTGATTGCCCTTACCAATTTATACCTGTTCATAAGTTTGCTGAAGCTTTCTGTTCCTTTCACGTCGGTAAGAGATTGTCGGAAGAACTTGCTATTCAATATGATAGACGGTATAATCATCCGGCTGCCCTTTCAACTTCTACTTATGGTGTGAAGAGAACTGAGCTTCTTCGGACTAGCTTTTCATGGCAGATACTTTTGATGAAACGAAACTCATTCATATATGTCTTTAAGTTTGTACAGGTAGTCTTAAAATTCATCTCTGCCTTTGTTTTATATATATTGTGTTAAACAAATTCTTCTTTACTTTGTTGGCACAAGTTCATTGCCAACTTCCATACATCTATTCAATATTCCACATAAAAACCTTGTTTCTATAGGTTACATTTTTTTCTTCTTTAGCTTTTATGCAATGGCCCCAAGGATGTTTTAGCTTAGCAATTTGACTGATAATTGCTTTGCACTATAAAATGGCTGCTTTAGTAAATTGAGTACTGTTTTTTAGCCCAACTGTCCTTTTGTTTATATTTGATGGGTTGGAATGTCACTTTCTATTAAGCCTATTGGTTATGCTGTAAATATTCTTATTAATCATTAAAATTTGCTGCAGTTGTTTTTAGTTGCTCTCATCACAATGACAGTATTTTTCCGGACAAAACTGCACCATACCTCTGTTGATGATGGGTTTATATATCTTGGAGCAATATATTTCTCACTGTTGATGATTCTATTCAATGGGTTTACTGAAGTTGCAATGTTGGTTGCCAAGCTTCCGGTTATTTACAAGCACCGAGATTTACACTTTTATCCTTGTTGGGCATATACTCTTCCTTCTTGGATCTTAAGTATTCCTACTTCATTTGTGGAGTCTGCTATGTGGGTGGCAGTGACATATTATGTAATTGGTTTTGATCCACAAATAACCAGGTATGTTGGGACTTGAGGCTGAGTTCTACTTCAGATGCTGTAGCTAGTGCAGATGTTCACTCTAGGATTAACAGAGTTTTATTTGTGGTATTGTTTGCTTATCTGCAGATGTCTACAGCAATTCTTTCTACTATTCTTCTTGCACCAGATGGCATTGGGACTGTTCCGGTTGATGGCTGCTTTAGGTCGAAGTTTGATAGTGGCAAACACCTTTGGGTCATTTGCTTTGTTGATAGTCATGTGTCTTGGGGGATTCATTCTTTCTCGAGGTCATGATAAATTTCTTTTTTCGCATTAGTTCTTTGCCATTCTAGAACCCCTTTTTTTTTTTAATTTGGCAATGCTTTAGACTGATGATTTTTCTGTGTCAATTATAGATTCAATCCCAAAATGGTGGATTTGGGGTTATTGGGTATCACCATTAATGTATGCTCAAAATGCAGTTTCAGTAATTGAATTCCTTGGTCATTCTTGGGATAAGGTACCACCAGTGAAGCTTCATCATTCAGTTCATTCTGCTAGTTTGTGAACTTTCGTCATGCAAGTGCACCTTGCCTGAAAGTTCCATCACCTTAACACAGAAATGCCTTTCTTTTGCAGAAAGTTGGTAATTTAAGGCTAGGTGAAATTGTATTAAAGGCACGTGGTCTTTTTTCTGAAAGCTATTGGTATTGGATTGGCATTGGTGCTATGTTTGGCTACACTATCTTATTCAATTTACTGTTTACTTTGTCATTCAGTTATTTAAAACGTAAGTCTCTCTTCCCTTTGTGAGAACCAAAAATTGAACTGTTTGACATGTATATGAATGTTCAAAAATTCAAATGATGAACTTTTTCTGGTGTAGGTGGTGAGAATTATTTTGATGGTTTATAGCAATTAACTCAATGCTTACAGTTTGGAGGTTCCTTTTAGATGATTCCACAATAAATAATTCTATTCAATTAAATAATTGTTGGTGATGTAACTGCTCCCTTTAATCAGCGAACCTGTTAATGTAACTTCTTACGGAGATAAACGTGTTATGTTAAACAGTTCTCTACTTGGTAAAAATAGTAATCATGTTATGGTTGGGGAAATAATGTCTATATTTTACGCAGCTCTGGGAAAGACACAAGCAGTTGTGACGAAAGAGGAATTGAAGGGCAGAGAAAGAAGAAGCAAGGGAGAGGGCATTTATGTTGAGCTCACAACACATAAGCATTCACAAATTTTAAAAGGTTGTGTTAGTTTCTAACCTTTTTTTCGTCTTCTACTTTTATCAATTGACTCTTTTACTTTATTTTCTTCAGCGGAAAGAAATCAAAGAGGCATGGTTCTCCCTTTTCACCCTCTCACAATGTGTTTCACGAACATTAATTACTATGTTGATGTTCCAGAGGTATTTTCTGAGGCAGGCACTAGCTTTTAGCACTCAATTTTATCAATGTTCCTAATACATATTTACTTGCAGGAATTGAAGCGCCAAGGCATTTTAGAAGATCACTTGCAGTTACTGGTCAATGTGACTGGAACTTTCAGGCCTGGACTCTTGACAGCACTTGTCGGTGTCAGTGGTGCTGGTAAAACTACCCTTATGGACGTTTTGGCGGGTAGAAAAACTGGTGGTATCATAGAAGGTAGCATAACTATTTCTGGTTATCCTAAAAGACAAGAGACATTTGCACGAATTTCTGGCTATTGCGAACAGACGGATATCCACTCACCATGCATGACTGTTGGTGAATCACTATTGTACTCTGCTTGGTTACGTTTGCCATCTCATGTTGATTTGGAGAAGAAAAAGGTAGAACAGTACCTTCAAATTTTCCTGGTCGGTGCCATCAAGTCTTTAAGTTTTTTTTTTAAATTTTTTTATGATTGTGTTAACAGGCTTTTGTTGAAGAAGTCATGGAGCTTGTGGAATTAACTCCCTTAAAAGGGGCACTTGTTGGGCTCCCAGGTGTTGATGGGTTATCCATTGAGCAGCGGAAAAGGCTCACAATTGCTGTTGAACTTGTTGCCAACCCATCTATTGTTTTTATGGATGAGCCAACCTCAGGGCTTGATGCCAGAGCGGCAGCCATTGTCATGCGGACAGTGAGGAACATTGTAGACACTGGGAGAACGATTGTCTGCACTATACATCAGCCAAGCATAGATATATTTGAATCTTTTGATGAGGTATTTCCTACTGTACTTGAAATGATTTATTTAACTGTTTCTAGGGAAATAAAGATTTTAGCTGATGACTTGAAGCATGTCTGGCATATTGTTGAATAATCACCACTGAGATCTACAAGATAAAATTTTTGTTTTAAGAAAATTTTGTAAATTGTACTGCTGTGTACCTTTTATTGACTAATAATTTTGTGCAAACTGTTTCTAAAAAAGCACTAATAAGTCATAATGTACATAGCTTGACTTTCTAAGGGGAAAGAGGTTAAACAGAGGTAAACCTAAAAAGCTTGTATCTAAGGTAACTGACACGAGTTTTGGTATAATTCTGATTTTGCCCATTTTTAAAGGTTAACTTTCCTTTCAGCTTCTATTTATGAAAAGAGGGGGGAAGCTAATTTATGCTGGTCCTCTGGGAACTAATTCATGCAAGCTGGTAGAATTTTTTGAGGTATACACAGACTTCTTTCTGTAGCTGTAGCTTAGCAACTTACATATTTGTAATAGGAATCCAAGAATAATATTGTAAAGTGATATTTCTTAAAGTTGACTATGTGCGGAGTTCAAATGTTCAGGCTGTTGAAGGAGTTCCAAAAATTAAATCTGGTGATAATCCAGCTGCATGGATGCTTGAAGTAACCTCTCCTGCTGAAGAGAGCCGCCTTGGGGTAGATTTTGCAGAAATTTACCAGAGATCCTATTTATTCCAGTATGTATAATATTGTATTGTGTTTTTATTTGGCAGTCTCTCTGGTTATTAATTAAGACGATCGTTTGTTTCTTTTTTCAGGAGAAACAAGGAATTGGTTGAAAGTTTAAATAAACCAACTGACACATCAAAGGATATAAGCTTTCCAACCAAATATTCACAGACATTTAGTGTCCAATTTTTAGCTTGCCTTTGGAAACAAAATTTATCATACTGGAGAAACCCACAGTACACTGCCGTCAGATTCTTCTACACTGTCATTATATCCTTGATGTTTGGCACAATATGTTGGAAACTAGGTGCTAAAAGGTATATGAACTGGGTTGTTTGCACAGTTATATAAACTATAAGTTTTATATCTTGTGATTACTACTTGGAAAGTGAAATAGTTTTGAAATTGTTAATTGTAGAAATAAAAATCTATGAGTGCATTTTTTTGTAGCAAGTTTCCCTTTTATTTCAGCAATTGTATACATGTTTCAATCATTAAGCGAAGTCCCCTAATAATGGGTATCAATGGGAAAATAATTGCAGGGGAACTGAGCAGGATGTGTTAAATGCCATGGGAGCCATGTACGCTGCTGTTTTATTTATCGGTATCACCAATGGTACTGCCGTTCAAGCAGTTGTCTCTGTTGAGAGGTTTGTCTCCTATCGAGAGAGGGCTGCAGGGATGTATTCAGCTCTGCCATTTGCATTTGCTCAGGTTTGTTACCATCTCATTAGGGTTAAGAAAATTCGTGCTCATTTTGAACCCTTAAAAATGTCTCTAATACCTTTCTTTCAACAGGTTGCAATTGAATTTCCTTACGTATTTGTACAGACAATGATTTATGGCTCTGTATTCTATTCGATGGCTGCATTTATGTGGACCTTAACAAGGTTCTTTTGGTATATATTTTTTATGTTCTTCACGTTGCTATATTTCACCTTCTTTGGAATGATGGTCACGGCAGTCACACCCAATCACAACGTTTCACCTATCATTGCTGCACCATTTTATACACTGTGGAACCTGTTCAGTGGATTCATGATTGCTCACAAGGTATACGATTTTTTTAATGTCAAAGTCTACGAATGAAATACTTGTTGACTGGCAAGTTGCATGAATTTCTGCACACTAATCACCAGTCATTCTACCTACTGCTTCCAATTATTATGGCTTAGGGTTTTGTTGGTTGTTCTTCTAGAACCATTCATTGACGTAATGGCTAGATTCAAGCTTGACCAATACGATTTGAGATAATGATCTTTCATGACTTTTGAGTGTGAATTTATAGTCGTAACCATGTTATTTATACCAGGTTTCAACTCTTCAATGCTATATTTGTCATGTTTTCTGGGGAAAGATGAATGGTGACGACTACGTTTGTATAATTTGCTTAGCGTTTATAATATAGTAGAAATTGTTTTTAATTGGTTGTAGTATTGGCTGGACATTTTTTTTTCAGGCCTTGCCCGGGTGGTGGAGATGGTATTATTGGGCGAATCCAATTGCTTGGAGCCTTTATGGTCTTCTAACCTCCCAGTATGGTGGAATTCATGAACGTATGACCCTTGCAGATGGCATTCACTCAACTACTGTAGATTCCTTCCTCCGGAGCCAGTTTGGCTTCAAGCAGGAGTTCCTCGGTGTAGTTGGCCTCATGGTAGCAGGCTTCTCCATTTTGTTTGCCGTAATATTTGCTTATGCAATTAAATCTTTCAACTTCCAGAAGAGATAGAGGCAGAGAATATGGCAAGAATCTGATGATTCCATATGAAGCATATGTTGTATAGTGAGAGTATAGTTATAAAATCTCCTTGTATTTGCCGTCGGCTTCTTCACCCGATTTAATTTTATCAGTTCCCTTTCATAACTGTCAGCGACACTTCAAAACCCAAAACAGAGCAGCCAAACAGCTAACTTGGATGGCGGCTGCGTACTCTTAAGTTTCAAAAATCAAGGTTAAGATAATGCACTAAGCAGCATCACGTTCTTGAACTTCGTTTTTTAGTTTTATTGCTGCTCACCAGTCACAACACCATCCGGTTGTTACGATGACTTTTTGAGGTAAACTATTCTGTTAGGTGTTGTCTGGAGGACGCAATTGGGGGGGGACCATTCATCTCTAAAATGATGATAATTTGTAAAACTTGGCTTTGAGGTCCATTTTATTGATGTATATATAGTATTAGGCATATACACAAGGCAGTTTTTTTTCCAGACATAAATAAGAAAGTTAATATTGATGCATGGCGTGTTATTTTCTGGAAGACTGGCCAGCGAATCAGCAATAGAGCTGAAACATCTACTGTGTACGTGTGCAGGTAACCGCCTCCTCTGTAGTCTATATATTCAATTGTATTCTCCAAACTTGGAACATTATGTAAATTATATTATCCGAGGACTAGAATTTTTTTCCGAGGTTAATACCTTTGCTAGTATAGAAGAGTTGAGATGCATTGGAGCGTTAAAACATATAATCACATTGATAACCGATCATAATAAACAGAAGTATTTGGACATTTGTTTGTTTTCTTCGTCATTTGTTTGTATATATTGTATTACATGGACCGACCGAGGGAAGCTTTCAGTGCCCAATGTTTTCTCTGTTATATTCAGAACATTGCCGGTGACACGACCAAGCCAAAGGCAGCCGTGGATTATCCGAAGTGCCAATGGCGATTATATGCATTTTTTTTTAAAAGATCACCATCCAAATTTATCATTTATGGCTAACTGGAATAAAGAGAAATATGATGGTATGTTGTTTAGATTTATTTATTTGATTTTTAAGATCCATCTTTTTTTAAAAAAAATCATTGCATTTGTTTCGTGTTGTTTATAGTTAATAGAAAATTTTAAATCAATTTAAGTAGTGACTTTTCTTATCATCTTTACAAACCATTTCCTCAATAATATATATATATATATATATACATATATTGGAAAAAACCTTTTTCAGCTATTTTTAATTATTTTATTCTTGCATGTTAAAAAATGTTATGATCATTTTTTGTGTATTAGTATTATTCAATTACTTTTTCAATTATCATTTTTCATATTTTGTGTATTAGTGTTATTAAATTATCTTTTCAATTATTTCTGCAATTTCCTTATCATCTTTTTTTCCAAATGCATTTTCTTGTCATCTTTGTAATGAATCCTATCTTTTTAAAAAAACTTCTTCAACTATTTTTTTTTATAAATTTCGTTCATTTATATTATCTTTTCAAAATTTATGATTCTTTTAATTTATTTTAAAAACTCAAGGATATTCATTAGAAAATATTTTTTAATAAATGCGTGATTAGAAATATTTTTATTTTTTTTAATATCTATGGATTATTATACCCTGCACGTTAAATGTTAATAAGGTACTGGATAGACAAATATCAGCTGTGATACTAAGCTACACCTTAAATATAAATCACGGTACCATAAAATTGGTGTGCTTAATTGTAGGGGCAGTTATGGTCAGTTTTACAAGTGTGTCCTGCTCTAATTGGTAGGACATCAGTTACTATATGCAGTTTGAATCATTTATTTGTATGCAGTGAAAAAATTAAGTTTTATCCAATAAGTTATTTATTTCGAATCAGTTATTCGAATTTATACGAAGTTTTATTGAATCAGTTATTTGTATGCAGTTAAAATTTGTGTACGAAGCTTATTATAGAAAAAAATTTAGTTTTCTTATGACATGACACTGATTCTTGTATGCAATTTGTCAAATAAATGAAACTGTAATCCATTGAAGTTATGCTATGGAAATGCCATCGGTTCTTACCTAAATACATACTCCATTGCAGGGATTTGGCATCGTGAGGGGTTTTAAAAAAAGAAATAAGCTATATAATGCATGGAGGACAGATAATCATAATCAGATACGTAAACTGATGTAGTTATGTTAAATGAAGTTTAGTTCTAAAGTTTTTGTGGTTATATTTTTGTAGCGGTTGCTTTCTTCAGTCATGCAGTTTAAGGCAAGACGATAGTTGATTCCCAATGGACCACGGTGTCGTCGTCAGCAATTTCTCTCCGGTGACATCGACGGCGTCTGCTGCTAGCTCTCTCCCTGTAGAAAGCAGCAGCACATCTACACCGTCGTCGGCGCCATGTTCCAAGAGCTCTACAATCAAAGCGCGACATAGGGAGGACCAACCACGGCGTATGGGGGTGGACTGGCCCGCGCAACATCCACCGGAGGTCGGCGGCTGAGTTATCACACGTGTGGATAGCGATGTGGGAGGAGGGCAGAGTGGCAATCGAGTTGGCCTTGCTGGGTATGGTCGCACGCGCTTGGAAGCCGGAAAGCAGATCCTTCACTTTGTGGGTAGTGAGAAGGTGAGGGCATTGATGGGTGCTGGTCGGAATTATCCGAGCCTTTTCATGAAATCACCGTGAACGGAGACCATGCTCAGAAAATTTTGTAGGGGAAGAATGGAGCGATGATAGTGTCGGAGCTGGTATAAACGCTACAAGTGGTTCGAGAGGTAGAGTATCCGGCGAAGAGCTCTTGCTTTCGCGGAAAAAAGAATAGGAGAGTCTGCTCTCACCGTCTGATGAGAGATAGTAGAGGTTCTTGAGCGCCTCCAAACATCCATTTTTATGTTTTTATTTTTTTTA
>JAVDBV010005110.1:0-10000 GCA_032619315.1 Piper longum | reverse complement strand
AGGTAGGGGTGTAATAAGGCACAGTTCATGGAGAAGTCTCGGGATGGGTCACAGTCAAGTTAGTCAGGGTTACGTTATAATAAAATTAATTGGGTCAGGTCCAAAGCATGATATACAGTTTCCTTATAGGTTTTCTTTTCCCCAAGATCTATTTACATTTTACAATTCCAAATTAGGGGGTTAGTAAAATTGACAATTTTAATTACAACAGTGAATTTAGGCTGTATTTATATTAATAGGTTAGTAAGATGAGTTTTTTAAATGTGAATATATTCACATAATTTTTATATCATTAACAATTTATCTCAAAAAATACTACAAGCCCGTTAATTAAATTTTACATTTCTCACCCATGGAAATTTGATCCAGAGGCTTATGGGCCTAAAAATTAAAGATTGAAAAAATTCACACTAAATTTATAAATTAAACTCAATAATAAATATAATCTCATTTATAGTAGATTAAGAGTAAAATATTATTTATGTCGTTAATTTACTTGAACAATATAAATTAGATGTATACTTTCACTAACCCCTGTTGTCTCAACCAATTTCCACTTATCACTACTCAAAAAATTGTCATGCTAGTACCAAACTTTATTCTATTTTATTTATTTTTAAAAAAAGGAACTTGTAGTTCCCAATTAAAATACAGCTGCCACCCATATCTTTTTTAATATTATATTAGCGTTTCCTTCATACACACAAACTCGTTCAATATAAGGACCTAGTATAGCCATATAAGGATGGGCTTAGTCCAATTGGCCAGTAGAGCATCATCGTCAATATTTGCCCAATTAACCTTAGGCAAAAATTTAGTGGTCGACGGTCATCAATTTATACTTAAATCGGACCATTCCAAATGATATCAGAATTAACTTATGAGAACTATACATGTACTGGATTGGACTCGACCGGGGCGTATCTACAAGATTAAGAATTCCTAGAACGAAATTTTTTAAGATCGATAGAGTGTAAAATCTCGGCGACGTCAAATTCACAACCAAACCATGTATATATAAATGCAAAATCTCCCCAAGCCTAGAATTTTAGTGGGAAACTAGCTTGTTTTCACACGTGGCCTCGGTCTATGACTAAATTTAGTATAAACAATACTAACATAAATAAACAAGCAAAGTGAGGACCGCGTAAATTAGAAGGTGCGTTTTTCGCATCAGAAAGTTGAATCAAATTTATTCTCTCCTATGAGAACGGGTGGGTCCCCCATTTTATAAGATTTCTTTGAGCCATATAATATCTCTCCCTTTAGGGAACAGTAACATTAATTATAATCTTATTTGTAGACCCATGATCTTGTCTCACTCAACCTTTGTGAAATTTCACCGAACATGTACGTAGAACTATTTCTCAAGTGGCAGGCCGTGTTGGTTCATGTACACAACTTGCTCGAGTCGTTATAAATTATAATAGCCATCGTTTCAAGGCCAGGCTAATGACAACTTTGGCTGCTAATGAAGATATTGCAAAGAGGGTGCAGGGAACTTCTGTGGAAGAAACCTGGGAGGCTTCTTTTTCTATCTTTCAATTTATATATTAACGTAGTCCATATCTTTGGAAAACCCAGAAAGTCCGCTTCCATATTCGATGTACCAGCTCCTGCATGCCTTCTTCCTTTCTTATTATACTTTTGACCCCTTGTCCATCAAAAACTTTAATTTTCCATTCAGCTCCGCTGATCAATTGATGGGGCAGAAACTCAGCATTTTCCCCAGAGCAGTCCTTTTCAGCACGCACAGTATTACTAAGTGAATGCATCAGTCGGTGATAGCAGTTTGAAGCTTCTCATGAGCCTTCTTACTCTTAGCCACCAACTCAGAAACATCGATGCGACCACTTTTCAAATTACCATTAATTATCGCTAATAAGAGTCAAGCATACAGTTGACCCAAAGATTCCATCTTAAATTATATTTAATTTTCATAAGAAAGCTACCAGTATTTCCTATAAAAAATTTGGAGTGAAAAAATAATTATATTGATCAATAGTAACAAGTAGTATCATTATTATATTTAATTAAAATTTTATATAATTTTATCTTTTTAAAAATTAGTTTAACATAAATATATAATTTAGATGATGCCAAATTTATGATCGCCACAGTTTTGTATTGCAAAACACTTGCCTTGTTCAAATCAAAATTTCTCTATTGCTAGCGGACGTTCAAAACTATAGTGATCATAAATTGTGTCCGCCGGCGTACGGTCAGAAAAAGCTGTTAACACTGTGAAGTAGTTAAAGGTCAGAAAAATATCTTCATATGAGATAGGTATAGACGTGGGTTTTTACGCTTTCAAACATGACATGACTAGTCATATTGGATATATTTGATTAGTCATTTTGGATTGATATATTTCCCAACCACTAATTATATGCACATTTGCCGATATATGTACCATGGTACATAAGCAAAGCCCAGTGAGGTTACATGTGTTAAAGAATATTACAACAGTTCATCTTCATATGTGAGATGGGTAATGTCTTGTACGTGTGTGGGTTAACTAGTCATTTAAGACAAGTTCATGGACTCACTTTAACAATCATAAATACCGTCATCTTCATTGTGAGTGCATTCTTAGAGGGGATACATATAAAACTTGAATTTTTGGACCTTGTAAAACAGACATGCAATTAATATAAGGATAACTTTTATTAACTTTATCTACTACCAGGAAGAAAGAAAATATAAGAGCAAGTTTTGATATCGGAAGGAGACGAATAAAAAGGCGGACATTATTGTTATAGATCGACAACAAAATTCATTCTCCCAAATGCTTAGCTATAGTTCGGTGAGCCAAGACCTCCGTACGTTAGAGCACCATCGTAAAGACGGAGACAAGCTCCCGGTGTCGACCTTAATGGTTTTCAAGGTAGATATATAGAGATGTAACCCATATCTAAAACAAAATTCATATCTTGATATCTAGTTCACAAAATACCCACACACAAAAAAAAGTTGTTGATTAGAGATAGATTCGATTAATTATGTTGATTGATGTATAGCAAATTTATTAAAATTTAAGGGTAACGTTGTGAATTGCTGCAAGTGGGAGCTTACTATGGACTCCATATGCATGAAATATAATAATCCAAAATGTGCACACGCTCCCATCAATATATCTAGCAACAACACTCTGAAGTTCTTATAACTAATCTATATATTAATAACTCTTAAATGTTTGTGCTGTGAACTGTAGTTACGAATGGGTAGAGGCTCTGTTGGCGGATGATATAAGTCTTTGACCATTGTAAGTAATATTGGGTGGGCATGTGTTTTGCTAATATCATCAACTGCTCTGTTGCATATTGGTTGTGGAGCATAACTCATCTATTTAGGATGCAGAAGAGAACTCATCTCTCAGCTGCTTTAAGTGTTGGAATTGGAGGCAGACGTTAGACGGCTACAGCTATGCGTTTGGGAAAGACAATTCACGGGACAATGTTTTTGAGATGAACAACTGGTTTTGAACGATCCTGTAGCCAATGAGTATATATATATATATTAATAACGCTACTTTTTCATAATTTTACTTTTAAAAACCAACAAATACTTTCAATGAAGCGTATATGTTCAACTACTTTCAATTATTCATTTTTAAATATAGTAAGACCATTTTAAAATGAAAACGGTGCAGTTAAAATTATTATCTATAAAAAAATTTTAATAATTGTTTCAACTTATTTGGAATCAGCTCAGGTCGTCAACACTCTAATAAGACGCTTAAGCAAATTGATTCAACAACTAAAACTGATTCTTCCTCTCTAAGGCAATGAGTTTGGTCGTCATTTTCGATATATATCAACATAGATAAAGATCTTTGCCAATCCTAACCTTCACCTTTGCATTCCTTCTCCCCATCAGAATCATACAACGTGCCGCCCTCTTCATCCTCAAGGCGACACCATCTTCTCTTCTCACGTATTCGCAGCCAAGTTCGTTGTCTGAATTCTTTACTGGTTCTTTTCCTCATCCAATGGTAAGGTTTATATAACAAAATCTTATGTTCGTAATAACGGATTGAACGGAAGAGAGTATTGAAGTAAGATCGATCCATGGGACACCCTCACCATCATCATCATCAGGATGAGAGTGATCTTCTCCTAACTTGCTGTTGTTTTCCTCGTATCCTGATGTCCTGCGTGTTGAGAGGGATTGGTAGATGCGTATTTGTTGCCTGCTTTCCTCTTCTGCAATGCTTGGGCCTTGACGAATGCAGCCACCATCACCACCACCACCACCGGTCATTGGTGATCCGGTTTCTCTTCAAAGCAAAACTCCATTCTCTCGTATTCATACGAGATTTCGTCATTTTGGGCTCTAAATACTCGGTTTTTGCCATGTCAAAAACTTTAGTGTTGTTTTATACGATGTTATGATTATTTTCATTTCGCTATTCTCATTCTATGTCCATTTTCTTTGGGAAATTCTTCAATATTAGTTAAACCAAGCATACACAACATTGATCCAACTTTTTCTATCCACGCATATTGATCAAACTTTGCTCATTATCAATATTAGTTTAAACAAGCGAGATGAGCAACAAGCTAAATATATTATGAAAAAAAAGGAAGGATAGATAATTCATCATCGATTTCAGATCTTCGACAACCAAATCCTCATCACATGTTCTTTCCAACATCAAGCTTATTCATCGATGTTATTATTGTGACAAAGGCCTCTAAGAAGATTGCCTCCCATTCTACCAGTCAAACGCTAAACACACTGTAAATTCATATCATGCCATACAAGTACATCGAGGTTGTAAATACATGGGTGTTGGCTAAAAACCATTTAGAAAAGATCACACGTGTCGTGGGGCACCTGGAAATTTATCGCAGATATATCTTGTCCATTCCAATGCTCCCAGTATACTTCTTTCTACTAATGTATCCTCAGCTTAAAATACCACAGGATAATCGTGCTGCACATTATGCCTAAAGTCTTGAGTAACTACAGTAAACAGGGAGACAAATCAGAACAATGTCTTCATCAAATAAAATATTTTATCTGGAATTCGAAACCAAATTTTCAGGGCAAAAAAAAATTAACTTAAGAAAATAATGGGACATCATAACAAAAATTTTCAACAATCAGCTTCAGGACATCAAATAAGAAATAATAGGCGTTACCTATATGATGGATAATTAATGTAGCAACGGTATCGCAATAAGTAGAATTTAGATAAGAAAGGAAAACACTGGGGGGTGGACAAGGAAACAATAAGCACCTTTTCTAGCTTTGAGAGTTTTGCTCCGGTTCTGGGCTGCTCCCACTTGTGGAACTTTCGCGTGTAATCTTCAGCAAGTAAAACACAGCAATTGCTCCACTGACAATCAAACCAACCAATGAACAAGATGGCAAAAGTTCTTGTAGAGATAAATAATTACAGAAAGAAAATGTACAAATGAAGACCACCTGCTTATTTGTCACAGTAGCAAGAAAAATCACATGACATCTACGGGGCAATTATTAGAAGAATGAAATTTATAGAGCAATCAATATCGATGCACTTTCTTTTAATACATTCTAAGTTCACTCAACTTATGACACAATCATTTGCCCACAAACCCTACTTCAAGTTAAGCATTTATAGAACAAATTTTTGCATATATATAGAAAGACATCTATTTTACTGAGAAAGCATTCCCTAACACCTAGGACTATTTAGTTGATTGAGTTCGTTTAGAACTTAATCCTTTCTACAAAAAGCAAATTTCTCCAACTCTTACAGCTTCATAGTCAAATAAAGTTATCTAACTGCATATTACAGACTAAAAATCAAAATCAGCCAACTGACCTGAGGAATGTCATACAAGCGTTGAGAAAAGTGCCACCCTGCAATTAAATTGGATGAGAGTATAAATATACCCATCAGTATAGGAAAATCTTATGATTAGTGGAGAGTAAGAGCCTAGCAGCCATAGTTACCTGATAAAAGAAGTACCGCAACTCCCTCAGGAAAATAATGACAGCAATAGCTATCAATGCAAACACATAGTCAGCATTCACTCCGAAACATAAATCAAATATATCAACAGGAAAAGAAAGTTTGAATGGATTAAAAATGTTAGATAGGAGACAAACATAAACCACAAAATAGTTGGTTACCAACCTCCTTGACCTTTTAAATACAGGGTAGACGGTTTTCCTCCTTTCCATAGGCGCAAATTCAATATACTGAGTGCTAATAGCACACCACCAAGAACTACACCAAATCGAATGGCTGAAATGCTTCCAATCAACATGAAGGACAGAAATCCTCCAAGAGAAAGAAACAGTCCTGCATATCAAATACAGTTTACAGCACCAAGTAGAAGTAAAAACTCAGTAACAAGTGACAACTGTGCTATTGCCGTTAAATAAAAGGTGTTCTACAACTACGGATTGCACTTATATGTCGAACATACCATAAGGAATACCAACATGGAAGTCCTGAATTTGAGATGGCTGTCTCAGTTCATTAGCTGATGAGCGATATGTTTGTACAATATCCTTCACTTCTGGTGAATTTTCTATTATGGTCGACAGATGTTCTTTGCTTTGTTCAATCTCACGTCTAGCTTTCTCTGATTGAACCTTCCACTGATCTGAAGTTTCCTTCAAAATCTCCGTGGCTCTTCTTGAGTATTCCTCATACGCTTCTTGCGACACAGCTTTCATTTTCAAGGCCTGTTCCTTGAAAGCCTCCAAAGTTTCCTGCCATGCTTCTTGCGAATCGTGGGAATTGAAATCACTCTTTGCCTTCTCTACTTCAATTTCCGACTGCTTCTGAATACAAAATTGTCAAAGAAACAACCTTTATACTTCCAATATCAAAAAAAAAAGCATCCAATTACATGAAAACATCAAAAGAACATTTTTTCCCAACCCTCACGTAGATCCTACTTTAGAATTCATGCCCCCAACACCATTTAGGTATCAGGTGACAAATTCACCCTTTCTACTAACTTTATAACTGTTAGCCATTTAGGTCAAATAACCACATTGTGCATAAACACTCCCATAAAAAAAAACAATCAAATCAAAGTCTTAAAATAGAACCACAAACCCCAAGAATTGCAGAAACGCATATACTAATACAAACAAGCTCTACAAACAATACAAGATTGCAACTAACATGCATCAAAACAAAGCCAAACATCACAAGCATCAAAAATTCACTTCCACAATCACACAGAAACCCTAATCCCACTTCACCAGTAAAGGGGAAAAAAACCAATAAATATTGGAAAACCGGCATACCGAGTCTTCATGGGAAGCGGCGGAACAGGCGATGAGGTGGCCTCCGCGGCCGAGAAGAAGGGGGCGATTGACGAAGAACCCGACATCGGATACTGTCCGGATATGGGTGGTTTGAGAGAAAGCCAGCGGCTTTGAGAACCGGAGAAGCCGCGCCGCGGTCGCAAGGGAAGGGCGGAGAGAGGAGGAGGGAGGAGAGGAAGGAGGGTTTCGGAGGCGGACGAAGGTGTTAAGTACGGCCGACATGGCCGGCGACGAAGTGGTGCAGGGAGGAGGCCGTCGAGGAGGCGGCGGCGGCGGCGGAGATGTCCGAGACTTTGGGATGAGGGGAAGGTTTTGGTTGGATTTTAGGTTGTTTTTTTTTTTATAAACTTGTGTTAATGTTTTGATTATCATTTTATTTTATTAATCAGTATTACTTAAGTAGGTGACTGTGTAAATGGAGCCAAATTTTTCCAAAGTGCCCACCTTTGCTCTAAATCAAGGGGCCTAAATTTATTGACTATCAATTTGTTCATATTTAATTTGTTTTTAAATTATTTTGTTAAAATTAGTTCATTACTAATTTATTATTAGGCTATACATTAAGAGAAGAATACTCACCATTTCAAGGTTAGCTTGCTTTAAGTATATTAGTTTAAAGTCTAAGTCAAATTGAGCCAAGCTGATCCATGTCTCATCGATTTAAAGTTAATTTTTATAATAAAATCTTTTAATGCACAAAAAAAATGATAAATCTTGAGGAAGTTTTTACCAAAAAATAGAGAAATTTGTTTTGATATTATTTTAATTACCAAAAAGATGAAAAACATAAATTATTTAAAAACTCTAATAATTAAATATAGTACATCTTTAAAAAAAAGAAATGGTGGCAGAACTGGCCACTTTATATGTTGAATTGGCTACCCAGGCTGAGGGCAGTAAGACTTAGCTACACAAGGAGTGGGCAATGCTGACCAAGCATTTGTTTGAGTGTCGATCACCTTAGTAAAAAAAAATAGTCATTTTATTTTTTAGTTTTATAGTTTTAAGTTAGGTTGTTTAAATTTTTTATTTTATTATAAAATTAACTCAAATGTAGTTCTATCGTTATAATAATAATAATGCCTCTTTTCGATAATTAATTTTAATTCTCTTAATCGTTACTAATATTATAAAAACCAATATATACATTAGTTACAACTCATAAATCTTATGTGAGCAACATCTTTTATTTAAAATAATTTAGTAGATCTCATAGCTTAAAATCCATGTAAATAAATTAAAAAATAAAAATAACGATAATAATAAAATTATTACTTAATATAATGTTTTTAACATATTCATCTTAATTATCAAAATAATTTTAATAAAAAATAATTTTCAAACATTTATTAACTAAATGCATCGTTAAAAAAATTATCTAAATATAGGGTAAAGTGAAAGTATGATCAAATAGTACTCAGCGTGGCATCCAAGATTCACATTAACTTTTATAATTTTAAAATATAAAATATTATGACATCGCAAAATTCATAAAACTAGCACTGAATCATAAGGAAAACCTTATGTTTCTATTAGGCCACAATTTTTTTGGGTAAGATTAAAAAAATTATAGTTATTAGATTAAAAAAATTAACTTCAATGGACGGAGTTTACAAAGTAGATACTTTCTTTCCAAATCAATTTATGGTGGCAGAATTTGAAAAGAAAAAATTATGAAGATAGAAACCATTTTCTACATATATGACTTCTTAGTCACATATTTCTTAATTTATAAATAAATATTAAGTGATTCTCAGGTAAACAACTAAACCATCCACGGATAATGTTCAAATTTTTTTCTAAAGCAATTTTATAACTCATAACTAAGTTAATAGTAGATTGTCAAATCAAGCAAAGTATTTTTTTTTTCTTTGTTTGAAAAAAAGGTATACATGCGTTGCCAAGTCCAAGACTCCAAGCTAACAGAGAATTAATACTCTCCTTGATGTCCACACCTTCAGTATTTTTTACCTTTATTGAAATTAACATTTCATGAACTTATGTAAATATACCAAGAATAAGTTCATAGACACCATCCAATTTATATTGAGATATGAGACTATTCAATCTTTCATGTATATATATTACAAAAAACATATTGAACAATTCAAGAATATTATTAAAATTGAAACTGATGACAATAATCCAGACATTCTATTAAACAAAAAAATGGATTGTGTAAAACCTCAATTTCGGATTAGGGTTTTACTCGCTTGTACTTTTGCTCAATTTGGGTCAGTTCCAAGTCTATTTGAGTGAACTCGAACCAAACCAATTTTAAAATCATGAGTATGGGACCCAAATAGCCGTCTGAATATGTTATGGAGGTTGAGTATGTCTGACATACAGATGATAGTTTTAGTTATGCTACAGCAGAATATAAGTTATCATTATATACACGAGGTATACATATTCTTTTTCTATGTTAACTTAGGTTTTAGGCCTAGATATAGGCCATTGCAGTATTTAATATCCGTTTGAGATTTTAAAAATATCTCATTTACATACATCTTAGGAGTTTCGGACTACCAAATTGCCCCTACGAGCCCAGCTTGATCCAATCGCAGATTTTCACCAGATTGGGTTTAGGGTTTGGAGATCCATTTAGCTTTCTTGCCTCGATTTACACTTACAAAATTACTTTTACGACTCGCGTCAATTTTGACTTTAGACGGTCTTAGTGTGTGTGTGTGTGTGTGTATATATATATATATACACA
>JAVDBV010005107.1:0-10703 GCA_032619315.1 Piper longum | reverse complement strand
ATTTACGAGCCGAGCCGAACCGAACATTTTTTCTAGTTTGAACATATCGAATTCGAGTTTCGAGCCGAACCGAGCCGAACACTCCTTTGCTCAAGCTCTGTTCGTTGTTCAACGAGCTTATCTATTTCGAGCCGAGTATTTTTTCGAGCACAAAATTAACGAGTACGAACACGAGCCGAACCGAGCCGAACGCAAAAAGCTCGCGAGTAGGCTTGGCTCGTTTACACCCCTACGTCGTTGTCGCTGTCACCTACACTACCGCCCGTGGCAACAGCAACAAGGCCAGCTCCACATGTTTCTATCGTTTCATATTTATATAGCGTCGACCGCAATGCATCACGCCGAATGCTAAAAACCCACGGTAAGCTCATGACTTAGGAGAAAAATAATACAATGATTACACCCCAAAAAAACCGCCAAATCTATCTTCCCTTTTTCATTCTCTAATCTCTTTCTTCTCCTTAAATATAAGCTTTTATCAAGGTCCATATAAGACCAATTTTTGTGAAATCTTTTACATCATTGCCACTAGGGAAACTGTAAATTATGTAACAAGCTCGTTTTCTACTCAAGAATTTCTCCTTCTTCCAAGTCCTCAGGACTAAAATAATCATCCATACATAAGAAATCATCGGGATTCATTTCCCCAAAAAGGCCTGAATATGATTCTCTCAAGTCTTGCTGAAACTCGAACGTTGTGTCATCAACACCAAATCCCTTCAGGTGGGAGTTTAAGTGCTCATCATTGTCTAGCAAAACAGATGTTTCATGACCAACCTTGGCCTCGGGCTTTGTATGTTTTTCATGATCTTTTTCTGGTATCTGAATGGGGTCTAGATGCCCTGGATTTATGTCATTCATCAGATCAAGAACTTCAGTATCAAACGAAATATCTTGCTCATCTTCTATTTCTTCCTCCCTAAAAGGGATACCTTTTGGGCTTGGTAACTTCTCAACATGCTCCACTGGTTCTGGCCTTTGTATAAGTGACTCTACCTCAAAGTCATATCTGTCTGAGGGAAGATGGACATGGATGGTAGGGTATTCTACAATGACAATACCATTAAGTTGATGGCAAATTGGAGCACTTACGTCTATCTCACGGTAAACAGTATTAGGGCCCTGGTTTCAAGACATGAAATCATTAGATGACTAATTTTCAAACTAACATGTACTGGAGTGGCCTATTTCCGCAATTAAGTGATACCTTAGGGTTCTTCTTCATGAAATATTTAAGATGATCAAGCTGTTCCTTGCTATATGGTCCAAGTCGACTGTTAAATGGCCCATGTTGCAGATGTTTACCAATAACAGAGGATAGTTCTACATTTTCATCTACTCTGCAAACAAAACAGATGAACTTTATTTGAACTAAAATAGCAATCCAACTAAAATTGTACACATTTACATGATGATAAGAAAAGAACTTCAAACATATACATGATCCAGGAACTATTGAGAAAGATTTACCCATGGTCAATAAGAGTAACTTTTATTGAATGAAACTCCCACTCTACTGTCCAAAAAATTGAATTTTTCCTGATATAAGCAGAAAAAAGTAAGAATTTTATAAGGTATTGGAGAATAAACATCGCAACTTCTTCAGTAGAACTGCAGCATACACTAAAAAATTTCAACATACTGAAAACAACATGTATTGATATATAAGTCAAGATATCCCGAAGAAACCGAGCATTCTAATAGGCCCAAGTCACAACGAGGCACCGAGACGGACAAAGAATCAAAAGCACTTTAAATTTAACCTAAAAACACAAATCTAAATTTTGAGTACGATATAAGCTGAATCAGGGACTTCCAACCTCTTACAGTACGACAGAAGATCATTGACAAAATAATTTCTAGCAAAATGAGACAACCGCCACAAACAGACAGACCCATCCCCAACCCGCTCACACACACAAAAGTCAGGCATATCTGAATGTGTAAATAAAATTCTAAATTATAATTAAACAAACTCCCATGTACAAGCTGTTAAAGTTTATTAATTACAAACACGAGGGTTGAAGTGATCTAATAAGTTAGTAATTACTGCTACTCCACGTGAATACAAGATGGATCCTAATTCACATACAACAGTAATAATGTCATACAAGGGCATGAATCAGTCCTAAACGCGGCTTTTATCTTGATAAATCCAGTCCATCGTCGCAAACAGTTTCATTAACTTTCCGTTAGGATTGAGAGTGATTAAAAAGAGGTAAGATCATCATCCATTTCAGCGATGAGAGGTAACAGCCAACTAGGTTGTTGAAATTTATTTTCATTCAAAAAGTGTAATTACAAGCAAAAAATAACTGCTCAACATTTCCAGAATGGTCAAAGATTCTTATGTGAAACCCGTACATCTGATAACGAAGTTTAGTTAGCACTTGGAAAATATCATCCAAAAAAAAATCACAACGATGGAAGCAGTCCTCGTGAACAAGCGAATCAAAGCATGGAGAAACTATAATAATAATGATAATAATAAACAACGGAGTGAGTTTAATGGCGAGTAAAAGAAGAGGAAGTATAGAATAATAAAATGACAAACTTTTGATCGAAACGAGACTGGTTCTTCTCCCTCCTCGACATCCCATTGGACAGAATCAAGAGACGGGCCCTCCTCCGACCCGCCGCCTTGCGAAGCAACTGCAGCCTGAACGGCAGCTTAAACCGGACGTTCCCACAAACCCCGAGCCTCATTCTCTGCGCCGACTCCGCTGCATTCTTGGCTTCCTCTAGAAAATTATAATCTACAAAACACAAAAAACAGAAAACACCGTCTTTATTTTTTATTTTTTTGGTATAAAAACAAAACAAAAAACAAAAGGCAACTAGCTTAGGGAGACGAACCGGAGAGGAAGAGATTGTCGTCGAAGTGGGACAAGGGGACGAAGTCGGTGCGGCGGCGCTTGCCGTCGCAGTTGATGCGGAGCTTGTGAGAGTTGACGCAGGGGAGGGAGCAGGTTCGGGTGGAGCAGCCAGGGCACTTGTATTTCCATGGATTGGAGTTGCACTCTTCGCAATGAGATGTGCCGATCGAGCACGTCGCCGAGACCGATCTGCTATCCGCCATGCCGTTCAACGGTTTCGCCGGCGCTTGGAGGCGGCGGTTTTTAATTCCTCAAGGGCCGGCTACCCTTTCCTTCAAGGGGGAGGGGACTTGTGAGGTTTTGTTATAAGGTCGCGGGCGGGGGAATGTCCCAGGTTGACCATGTCCGATACCGAAACCTAAGTAGGGCCTAGGGTTGCCTACGGTTGCACGGGGTACACTGACCAAACTCTAATGATAAAATTTTAAATAATTTATATCTATCTATACTTACTATTTATTATGTATAAAAACCAAGGGCTTTTAATAAGGTCGTGTTGCCCCGTGCCAACTATTATATCTATTATATTTTATAATATTATTTTTTACCTTAATTATTTTATAATATTATCTTTTTTTTAATCTATCTATCTATAAACTAATATATAAAACTTAGGACATTTGGCATAGCATTGCCACTTGTCATTTAATTATTTTATAATACTGCCCATCTATTTATTTTATAATATTATTATTTATTTTTTATTAGTAAAAATATTACTTTTCTATTATAATTAGGATTTGTTTTAAATTCTTTAATATTTTTTAATTGTAATAAAAATTTATTTTAACATATTACTCTTTATTTCTTATTAATAAAAATATTACTTTTTTATTATAATTAAAATTTATTTTAAATTCTTTAATACTTTTCTATCATAATTATGATTTATTTTAATTTCTATTGTAATGATGATTTATTTCAAATCCTTTAGCCGCACATATTAGCCAGTTAGTTAATAATATGATTAGGTTTGAAGGAGGCGTTTATTCGGTTACAAATAGTTGGGTTTAATAATAATGTGACAGCTATCCTGTATCCCATATTTGATTTTTAAATTATAATTTTAATTATAAAGATAATTTATCAATATAATCATTAAATATCCATTTAAATTTAAAAAACAACTGTTTTACATAGCTTTTCTTTGTAACATGCATTGTTATTGTATAATTTTAATATTTGTTTTCAAAAAATACAATTTAAGTAGTTAAATGGGTTCCCGTTTAAAGCTGGTTATTAATTATAAGTAGTCATGTTTAATTTTGTCTTAATAATAAATAATCAAGTTTAGTATTGGATGTAAAAAATTTGATTGGTGAATTAAAATTAAAATAAGTTGTTGCAAATAATTAGTGAAAATACAAAAATAAAAGGGTTTTCCGGTATTATTACCGATTACTAGTTTTCATGGCATGCAAATATTATTTTAGTTCGTAATTTCTAAAAATAATAGTATGGGATTCTTTAGTATCAATTTAAAATAAAATAAAAATATCAACTCATCAAATGAATCTATCATTTCAATTACTAAATCATCATTTTTATGCTTTAAATTTTATACAATTTAAATTGACATAAAAGTATCACTGTGTTATCCCAAGTTTTTCATAATAATAATATTTGTCCTTGCAGTGTGTGTGTGTGTGTGAAACAAGGAGAGCACTCCTTGGCGATGTTCTTCCCAACAAAATAAACGAAGATATATCTTTTGACAGACAACCAGACATTACATGTAAAATGTTGAATCGGTCATCTAACACAGATTTGAGATAACAAGTATTATATTAAACTAACTATTATAACTTTATTATTAGTTTAATTTATTATAATTAGTAGAGTTTAAAAATATGATCGTAATAAAACAGTTAAATTCTTTTAATTATAGTAATTTAAACCAATTAGAAAATTACCACTTGAGTAACACTTCTTACTGTAAATCCAATTCCCTGCTCGTCTGGTCGTGTCCGTCACCGCCGTCTTGCTTCATTATCCGCTCGCGCGCTCCAAAATCTGCAAAACCCGAAAACTCGGAGGTGACGCCGGCGCCCGAAACCCGGCCGCGAACTCTCCGGAAAAAGAATATGGGTACCCTTGGCCGTGCTCTGGTGTGCTACCCCTCCACTTCCCTCGCCGTCAACCCTCCCTGCCGACGGCGGCGGCATTGCCTTGTAGTCAGGGCCGGATATACCAAGAAACCCACTGGGACGCCCGGCGCCTACAACCTCATTGATGACCGAACTGGCGAGAAGGTTATTGTTTGGGGTGGCGCTGACGATGACGCTGGTGACTCACCCACCCCCTCTCATGGAGTCATCTGCGACCAATCACCCCGAATTACGTCGACAAATAAGCTTCCCGATGGCATGCCTTCGTCTTTTAATGGTTCTTCTTGAATTTTATCTTCTTGTTTCTCCTTGAATTTTGACGATATTATCTTTCCACTGAAGTAGGAGTTTTTTCTATTTGAAGCCTTCATTTTCGTTTGTTGAATAGAGTTGCAAAAATTGCTCTAAAATGTTATATTTTTTTTTATCAATTAAAAGAGACGATGATAATTCTGACCTAATCAAGGTTCCGTTTTTTAATCTTGTCATCTGAATGTCTAGATGATTTGGACGACAGAAGTCTACTTCTGGCGGCTGTTGATGGCAAAGCAAAGAGGAAATCAAACGGTAACGTTGCATCAGGTTTTGGCAGACTAAAATCACAGCAAGTAAGAGACCTAATCAAAAAATCATCCAGAAGTAAGCAAGGAGATAGGAATCGTCGGGACAAGGCTTTACATGCAGACAGTAGGTTGCTGCAAAATGCGAATTCGAATAGTGCTGTACAACACGACCAAGCTGGCATTAAAAAGGTTAAAAACCATAGAAATCACGACTCGGATGATGATATTTCAGAAGCCTCCCCCTCCCCTCTTGACTTTTCCCCATCGAAAAGAGGTTGGAGCAGTCCCACTTCCCCGCGGTCTGATTCTCTGCAACGAACTAAAATGAAATCAGTTACTGGATTTTTTAGCCGGAAATCTTTTGAGGATTTGGGGTGTTCTGATATCATGATTGAATCGTTGAAGGCTCAAGGTTTCTATCGGCCTTCTCACATTCAGGTACGTTGTTAGTTCAGCAAGCAGTGAATTCTCACCCTTATTATGACTATGTCAAAAATGCTTTGGGGAAGGGGGTTACATGCTTGTGATGGTGTAGTTTCTCATTAAGGACTATAGGCAATTCCTTTGCTTGTTTTTATCTCAATTTGTCTTTGATGAACCAGAATTAGTATTCCAATTACTCATGTAGGGAATGGCCTATGAACCAGTTTTGAGGAGGAATAGTTGTATTATAGCTGACCAAAGTGGTTCTGGAAAAACGCTAGCTTATCTGGCTCCTTCCATCCAGTACTTGGTTGATGAAGAACTTCAAGGAATTGGAAAATCAAAATCTGGCTGTCCTAGAATGGTCATACTGGTACCCACTTCTGAACTGGCCTCTCAGGTGAGTCCTTGCTGTAGAGAGTGTTCTTATCCCCGTAATCCTTCTTTGTGGTAAGCACTGGTAGAGATTGAGGGGAGCCTCTCCTTTGTTAGGAGAAATTGATAGGTGAAGAACACTGTTCTTTGACTTGGATGTTGTTGTGATATATGCTAGTTATAGATTTTAGAAAAGATGGTATGTTGATGACTTGATGATGATGGGTTTCGATTGACTATTTGAGCATCCTTCCTTGATGAAATTGGTGTGAATCTCTTGCCTGTACTTGTAGAGCTATTTGAAAATAAACAATAACAATTTAACTTTTAGTTTGAATATTTTATGTGTGAGTTGTTGCTACCTGGAAAACTGGAATTTTGTGCTATTTATGTTTCCTTCTATGTACAAGTGTTTGACAAAAATATCTGAGACAATAAAACCTGGGGCAATTCTGTTTAATATGGAATGAAATTGCAGTATTTTGTGGCTGGGAAAATCCTTTTTTATGGTTTTAATAGTCTAATCAATGTGAATATGCCAAAGGACATGTTCCAAGTAGATAGTCAAGTTGTTTTTTTCTTTGTTTTTTTTTGTTTTTGTTTTCTTTTCATTTTAAATTTTGTTATCTCTCTACAATATTAGATGATGTGCCTTATGCTTAAGAATAGCATTGATCAGTATGTTTGATATATAGCATAGAATTTCACCAAAACATGCATTAAATGTCCAGGTTCTTAAAAATTGTCGTTCCATTTCAAAATGTGGGGTTCCCTTCAAATCAATGGTTGCTACAGGAGGTTTTCGACAAAAAACTCAACTTGATAACCTAAATCAAGAGCTGGATGTTTTGATAGCTACACCTGGCCGCTTTACGTTCCTTCTTCAGGAAGGCTTTCTACAATTATCAAACCTGAAGTGGCAAGTATCCATTTATTTTAGTATTTCCAAGTCTTAGATATTACCAGATTAGGGATTATGTTCTGATAGATGGTTTTGCTCGTGGAAACTTTGTTAGGTTTCTTCTTACCACACTTGATAGTGTCATTTGTTTATCATGGAATAGTAGCGTGTTTGGATCTCAGAAAGCAGTTCGATATTGTCATTTTATCATGGAATATTAGCACGTTTGTCACTGTAATTTTATTAACAAATTGCCAAACCATGTGCCTGGTATGTAGATTCATTTCTTTCTGTTTTTGAGCAGTGTGGTGTTAGATGAGGTCGATGTACTCTTTGGTGATGATGAGTTTGAAGAAGTGCTGCAACGCCTATTAAAGTTGGCGCCAGTCACCTCACAATACCTTTTTGTTACTGCTACTTTACCCGTGGACATATATAATACACTTGTTGAACTGTTTCCGGACTGTAATGTCATTTTGGGGCCTGGCATGCATCGAACCAGTTCTGGCCTGGAAGAGGTTGGCTTCATATAACTATTTAATTTGTTGCTTGTATTTCGTATAAGTGATTGACGTTGGAGCATTATCAAAATGGTTGAGGTTGTACTAGAGATGTGAGAAAAGCAAGGTATACCAGAGGTTATAATGAGCCATGCCATATTAACTGGCACTGTTTTGACTTGATCGAAACTAGATTCTTGTTCTAAATAGCTCGATTTTCAATTATAAAATATGTTCAAAAATATATTTATGATGCATGACCTATTTGGTTTGTGAACTGTTGTGCCTGCATATGTTAATTAGTTCTCTTTTATTTGACAATAAACCTAGATTCTTAAACTCTGGCTTTAAAAATTCTTACTTGTACTAATTTGGTTTTGCATCTCCTTGGTCATGTGTTCTCAGCCTTTACAGTTACTGTGTTATTTGTAATATGAGCTTGTTTTGTTTTTTATGATGTTTCCATTTGTTTAATGGACTGTAGTTTTCAGGTTCTAGTAGATTGCAGTGGAAATGAAGGTGAAGAGAAAACTCCAGATACAGCTTTTCTCAATAAAAAAGCTGCACTTATAAAGATTATGGAGAATTCGGTTTCAAGAACAATTATCTTCTGCAATAAGGTATCTTCTTAAGCATGGTGTTTGTAGATTTTAAAATAAGGACTAATTACATGTGCTAATATTTCAGTCATAAGGAATTTTCAGGTAAGTTATATTGGTTTTATCTTGATGTTATGAAAAAGAATAGTAGTGACCTTTTTGGCTTTTGCTTTCCCAGATAGAAACTTGTAGAAAGGTGGAAAACATTTTGAAGCGTTTTGACCGCAAGGAAGAACAAACCCGAGTTTTGCCATTCCATGCTGCTTTGGCTCAAGAGGTGCGTCTTGCAAACATAAAGGAGTTCCTCATTTCAGAGTCCAAAAGTTCGCTTTATCTAATTTGTACCGACAGGTTAGTTTAACAGCTCTTCAAGAAAATTTTATTTTTCCTTATCTTATACATTATCATATTCATTGCCGGTTCGAGGCAGTTAGGTCATTAGTGTTTGGGTCATTAATGTGCAAATTTTTTAACTAAGAACATCCCAAGTAGATTGCTAATTTATTCATAGGCTTAACGAAATGAAATAGTGAAAAATTCAAGGATTGTGTACCAGTAAGTTGAAAATGAACCGGATTGATATTACATTTTTTTTCTTGTCAAAATCGCATTTGGTCTCTATTCCATGGCCCAGTGGGAATTAGTGGAATAGAGTTGCAGCAAAGTGTTTGTTCTTTACGATATATATCATATTGTTAAATGTGACAGAGCATCTCGTGGCATCGATTTTGTGAATGTGGATCATGTCATCCTATTTGACTTCCCTCGAGATCCAAGCGAATATGTCCGCCGTGTGGGAAGAACTGCCAGGGGCGCTGGAGGCAAAGGGAAAGCATTTGTTTTTGTGGTGGGTAAGCAAGTTTCTCTGGCGAGAAGGATTATAGAAAGAAACCTTAAAGGCCACCCTTTACATGACGTACCATCACTTACAAGATGACACGATGGAAAATGTTCTCTTTCCCCCAATCTTCTATATATGTCTTGAAGCGAAGCCGGTGTGTACACATTTTATTGTGGCTAATGAAGTGGGTGCTGTTTACTATTACATGTATCTTTTGAAAGGGGCGATGGAAGAGAAACCTGCCGCTAAAGTTGGTTTTCTACGAGTTCATGCTAGCTAGAGGGATGATGTAGACCATGAATCTTTTATATGTTGTATGGCCGTTTATTCTGTTATTTTTTCCCGGGAAGACTAACGTTTGTGGAATCAGATTGCAGCGAAATTTGTTGCATTTAGTCTTCCAATTACAGTTCATCTCTTCGCCCCCGCCAACTGTCATCCTGGCTCTACCTTCAAAAATACACACTGGCTACCCATGAGCCCTGCATCCACCCTACGAGATCAATTACTTATTTTTGGGCACTGATGATACCTGTGGCGTGGCTGGCGTTCTGTTTTGTACAACGAACGGTTTGTATCAATTTGCAGGGAGAAGAGAGAACCTTGAACAGCAGTGGTGTCACCCATTATTAGCCAATCTAATTTTGACTCGAGCAATGAGAGTAAATCCAGCCTTTTATAAATCATATATGTTTATATATGTGTGAGTTTCCTATGAGAATTGTGAACGTACCTTCTAGGGTCCTCTTGTGGATACATCCTAACATGGGTGTTCCATCGGTACCATGCAGTGGTAGAAAGTTGCATCTACGCATGGTACTGCCACCAGCTACCGTGGTCGGCCTCGCGGCACTTCTCATTGGCACCGTCTTTGTTGCCGCCACCTCCGAGGCAGCCAAGCTTGCAGCGACACAAATTTTTAATCCTAGTGCTGGCTTCGACAGTTGGCTTGTGCAAAGCATGGTGTCCTACGGCATTAAGTCCCAAAAGTTGGCGAAACAGGGCAATAAAACGCTGCTGTTATCGGACGTTAAGACTGCCGAGAGCAGCTCGCTGATAATCACGGTGAGGCAAGATGGTGGGGGGGACTTTAAGAAGGTGTCCGATGCAGTAAAAAGTGTACCTAGCGGGAACACTCGTCGGACGATCATTAAGATATACAAGGGGGTGTACAAGGAGAGGTTTAAGATTGATAGGAGCAGGCCTTTCATAACTCTGTATGGAGATCCTTTGAACATGCCAACCATCTCTGGTTATGGAACAGCGAAACAGTATGGCACCTACGAGAGTGCCACAGTCTCAGTGGACGCTGACAATTTCGTCGCCGTCAATATTATCTTCGAGGTTCTACAATATCTGATTTAATAATGAATAGCATTATAAAATTTAGAAAGGAATATTATAAACAGTTAACGTGCATGGTTGGTTTGAACCAATCGGCAGAACACGGCTCCAAAGCCACCAGATGGTGCCGTAGATGCTCAAGCAGTGGCGCTCAAGATCGCCGGGGACATGGC
>JAVDBV010005106.1:0-11278 GCA_032619315.1 Piper longum | reverse complement strand
TATATATATATATATATATATATATATATATATATCCCACAACAATATAACTCGTGGGTTATAAAAAATATATGTACATTAATTTGAGATATAATCTCGTGATTTCTAAAATTATATTGTGGACGTACATTAATTTTCCTTATGGTGGTATAGCCCCTGTTAACCTTAACAATGCTCCACAAGTTACTACTGTGAGCAAATGTAATTTTTTTGTAGTGTTAAAAATAAAATTGACTCAAAACACAGTATGATAACTAGACTTTATTTTATAATTTTCCGATTCTAACTTCATAAGTGATTCATTTCACAAAGTCGACAAATTTATGAAATTATATATGTATTTTTCATTTAACTAAATTAATTAGTACTTTAAAATCATATAAATTAATATATTTATCAATTTTAAAAATATATAAAAAGAAATATGTCTATATTATTGGTTGGATTTAAAAAATAATATAAATGATTCAAAGTTAGGCTTAAAGTCATCTCTGGGTTTGTAGGGTGAGTCCGATTTTCGAATTTTGAAACCATATTAAGTTATAAAAAAAATCACTTTAAATAAAAAAGAATGTCAAAATAAATATTAAATATTTTTTTTTGCAAAGTTTAGTTTTTAGAAGAGTAATAACTTCTATTAGCTTATTAATAATTTGCAATTTTCAAGTGTAGGCTATGACACTAGCTAATCCTAATTACGCCACCCTCCATTTTCCTCCCTCAATTTTCATTTTCAAAAGAATGTACAAATTGCATGTTATATAAAGAATATATGCTTCTTAAATTTATCCGTGATAATGTTTTATTAAATTATTGAATTTTTTAGTTAACTATACCTTTTTTTTTCTGGACAGCAATCGTGTCATTATTGAGACATTATTGTTTTTTTCAATCTGAAATAATTCATAGAATGTACAGATTATATGTTACATAAAGAATATATGTTTCCTAAATCTATCCTTATTGAACTTTTTAGTTCTTTTAGTTATAAAAACAAGCTTTATTTTTTTTATAACACCAGTCATACCATTATTGGGACATAATTTTTTTTCGACATGACCTAATTCATATTATTAATGTTATGTAAAACTTCCTCGGTCAAGTCATATTTATGAAAATAATAAAATCCCTTTTTTTTTAAAGAAAAAAAGCTTAATTTCAATTGTTCCATGTAAATTAATTAAGCCTCAAGGACAAATGCTAGGAAAACTATCTTGACTGGTGTTACTATATATGGTCTGCACCAAATTAATCATCAGGTAAAATATTATTTTGTTTAATCATAAGGTTAATACATATCATATGTACCTATGTACGTAGAAAGGGCAATAACATGGAAAAAATGTTGAATTAACGATTCATACCTTATCGCAAATAAATAGAACTTGATTAAGATAAAGGATTTACTAAGCACATCAAGAATTCAGTGTCAACGAACAGAGTTCTGAGTCTGACAACAACCCAACCCATTACTTTAAGTTTACAAGAATGCTTTAAATTTTTTCTGGTTTAATCTCGATATTTTAGATGATAGTTTGTAATTAATCTTTTGCTTTGCTGAAAGAAAAATAAAGGGGCGGCTAAATAAATTCTAGTTAGTGTGTAAAGAATGTGCAGAGTAAAATGGATTAGGGTTTCAATTTAAGTAATTCATCAATTATATCGTATTAGTCTACGTTTAGTGGCGTTAAATAAACTAACTGTAGAGTAGCTCTCCACTTAAGAGAGTAAAATATATCCGAACCAAAACTAAAATTTTCGATAAAAAAGGCTCAAACAGATAATTACAAGAAGAAAAATCCACTGATAAAAAGTCAAAGAATGGGCTGAGGGGCTCTATAAAACAAAATCTTTTTTAAAAAAAGAAAATGCAAAACAGAGCCACGAGCTAACAAACCAGCCGAGCTGGCGCCTTTCGCGCCGGCGCGGCTGGCAAACTTCTTCGAAACCCCCGGGGGGGCGCCCAATCTAAATAGCTCAAACTCGACTCTTTCAAAGAAATTCAAGAAAAAAAAGGGCCTTAATGCAACTATCAAAACTGCATGGCTCCTCGGTTATAAAACCAACCCCTTCGCTCGTCTTCTCCACTAGCTAGCTCTTCCTCCGCCGCCGGCCTCCGACCTACGGCGGCTGTCCGGCCGGTGACTGATCCCATCACGTCCTTCTCCTCGTTCTCCTTCTCTCTGCGTTGTTTAACAGTGGGAGGTGACAGGGTGACTTAGCAAGGAGGGTGAGCCGAGAAAAACAGAGGTAGTAGGCAAATATTTGAGTTTCTAGCTTGGGACTTGAGAAAAAAAAGGTGGGTGCTTTCGGTTTCTGGGAGTTTTTGGTTTGTGTAAGTGGTGTTTTGGTGAAGATGAAGTACGTGCTTGTGACGGGAGGGGTGGTGAGCGGGCTTGGGAAAGGAGTGACTGCTAGCAGTATTGGGCTTGTTCTTAAGGCCTGCGGTTTAAGAGTCACTTCCATCAAGATTGGTAATGGCCTCTTGCCTTGCTCATTCTGGTTGCGATCGATTATTTGGGGTGTATTTTCTGTTTTTTTTTTTCATTAGTCTATAGAAGATTTGGTTTTTGGTTGTCTGCACGAGGGGTTAAGTAGTACTACGTTGTTAGCTTTCGTAATGCTCAGGAAGATTTGATCTTTCTGTCTGTTGAGCTGATTTGAAGGCAGACTAGTCCGGAAATGAGTGAAAATGAAACGTCTGTCCTGTGTTTCTTTTGTTTTTCCCCCCTTTTCTCGGGCCGATTGGTCTTCAATGGTTGTTTTATGATATTGCTGTGTCTGAAGAATTGTTTAAGTGAAGTAAGATTCGTGCAAATGGATGCAGAGGAGTGAAAAACCTCCAAATAATGCTGATCTGCTGGTTTGCTCTTTTTCTTATTTTATTCTGGGACGTTGAACTAGGATCCCAAGGAAAACTGTCAAAGATGTTCCCAATGTGCAAAGGGATTTGGAGCCTCAGAATTTTGAGGAGCTTGTATGTTATCAAATTTGTAGGATTTGAGTAGAACTTGGGAATTTGAAATTTCTTTTGTGGGTTATCTTGCATGTGACTAGCATTCAATTTGAGTTATGGTGGCTGGTTTTGGTTTTATCCGTATCAGACGCTTTGTTTCTTTACGAAGAAAGATGTGGTAGGTTTTCCTTTTTGCAAGATTTATTTTCTTTTTCTTTTCTGAAAATATTGGCAGTTGGCAGGATTTTGGAAGGGCTTAAATTCCTATCAAAAAAATTCTCTTTGAAATTGTTCTTTGTTCGTGTAAGAAAAGATCATGTGTTTGATCTATAATTTGATAGATGAGACTTCCCAGTATCGAAACTGCTTCTGATCTATAATGTTTTGAGCAGATCCATACCTGAACACTGATGCTGGAACTATGTCCCCCTTTGAGCATGGCGAGGTCTATGTTTTGGATGACGGCGGTGAGGTAAATTTTTTCTACAATTTTCAAGCTTTTTTATTGGTTCGGTTGTCTCTCTGCCTGCCATTTAGTTGGTCCTTGGGAAGTAGAGTTTCATTAGTGTAGCTTGGAAGGGTGGTTTTAGGAGTTCTAATCTCATTCTCTGGTTTGTAATATCACTTGGGTATTGAAAAAAATTATTACGCATCATATTGGTAAGGTCTAATTGTGCAAGAAGGTTTTTTATTTTTTATTTTTTATTTATTTTTTTAATGCCAATACTAATTGATGCCCTTTCTACTAAGTAAACATTAAACTTTCTTCGACTGTTCATGGAATGGATTAATTGTGGTGTTTTTAGGTGGATTTAGACCTCGGAAATTATGAAAGGTTCCTTGACATCAAGTTGACTCGTGACAACAACATCACAACTGGGAAGATTTACCAGGTACATTTAGATTAATGGTCACTGGAAGATAACCTTGTAGTTTACATAATAACTTTTTGTGTAGGACATTGAGTGATCCTTTTGGAAATTCTTTTTTGACTTTAGCATGTTATCGACAAGGAGAGAAGGGGTGATTATCTCGGGAAAACTGTTCAGGTACTTACTAAGTTCCTCTTCCCTATCTCTCTCTCGTACAGTATGTGCCAAAAGCATAATTCATCTGTCAAAATCTAAGGTATTTAGTAAACCTCTTTGTAGGTTGTTCCACATATTACAGATGCCATCCAAGAGTGGATTGAGCGAGTTGCTAGGATCCCTGTGGATGGCAAAGAAGGCCCAGCCGATGTTTGTGTTATAGAGTTGGGGGGAACCATAGGTAATGTCTTAGATTATTCATGTTTATTCTGCTGCTTTGTTGCTGTTCTCCTCTGTCGACAACTAACAGATGCATGGGACAACTAATGACTGATGCAGGGGACATTGAATCAATGCCATTCATTGAAGCTTTGGGTCAATTCTCATATCGTGTTGGTATGGAATGTTTTTTTTTTATCAGATTCTATAGCCTAATTATTGAATTTTTGGCTTCTTAACTGCTTTTTTCTCTCTCAGGCTCTGGTAACTTCTGTCTTGTTCATGTCAGCCTTGTTCCTGTTCTAAATGTTGTTGGTGAACCGGTAGGTTCTTGATAAAAGTCTGTGCTGTGGGTGTATATGCGCTCTGCATTTATATTTTTCCAACAGTTTAGTCAATACTACTTATCAATTTTATATGTATCATATACAGAAAACAAAGCCAACTCAGCACAGTGTTAAAAATTTGAGAGGATCAGGGCTGACACCAAATATACTTGCATGCCGTAGTTCTAAGGTCTCTCCATCTTCCTTTCTCTGTGTTCCCACTCGTGTAAATTTGTTTATTTGTCAATCTATTATGCAAAATCAGTGATGGATACTGTCTTTTTTGCTTGTCTTAACAGCCTTTGGATGAAAATGTGAAACAAAAATTATTTCAATTTTGTCATGTGCCGGTATGGAAGCCATATACTTGACATACATTTTCTTTATGAATCTTCCTTAACAGAGTACTAAGGTTTATATTTTTCTTTTGTACCCAATTCAGGTGGCCAATGTTGTTACCCTTTATGATGTATCAAACATATGGCATGTTCCATTGTTGTTGAGAGTGAGTACCTCTGCTCTTTTCGGTGCCAATATTGTAACATTTCTCTATCTTTTTATTGTAAAGATTTTAACAGAGAGAGAAATGTGTCTGTTTTCTTATAGGAGCAAAAAGCACATGAAGCTATATTAAAAAGTCTCAATCTTTTGGGGTTTGTATTTTTAGCTGATATTATTTCTGTTGACTTGTCACACACTGTTGTTTAGATGTATGAATAACGAAATTCTTACACAAAATCAACAGAGTTGCCGGGGATCTTTCTTTGGAGGAGTGGACTGCTCGGGCTAAGCTGTGTGACATGCTGCACAAACCTGTAACTTCTTAGACCTTCCTATGTACTTACTAGGAAAAATGAAGTGGTTTCAAATCATCTTATAGTTTGATGATGCAATTTTCAGGTCAGAATAGCCATGGTTGGAAAATATACTGGTCTTCAGGATGCATATCTTTCGGTATTGAAGGTCATTTCTTATTGCTCTTATTGATGTGTCTTATTTACTTTTTGTTGTTCTTTTAACATGTCACGACTTGTTGAAGTTGCTGAGTTTAAATAGTTGTGAATCCTCAGGCTCTTTTGCATGCATCTGTTGCCTCCCGGAGAAAACTTATAGTGGAGTGGATTTCTGCTTCAGACCTTGAGGAAGCAACAGCCAAAGAGGTCATTTATTGCGAAGTATCTAATTGCATGTTTCATCTTCACGACTTTTTATTTTTGTTCACAGTCATTCAATCTTGTTGCAGATGCCTGATGTTCATAAGTCGGCATGGAAAAAGCTCAGGGTAATCAATAGTTCTTTTCTACATTGAATGTGCACCCATGTCCATTCAGTACCTTGCTCCTGTGTTTCTTTTTAAGAGTATAAGTAGTTATTATTACAGATTTTAACTATTCTTATCATTCTCCCTCATTTCCATTTCAGATTGCAGATGGTGTTCTAGTTCCTGGTGGATTTGGTGACCGAGGAGTACAAGGGAAAATTCTTGCTGCAAAATATGCCCGGGAAAACTCTATTCCGTTTTTGGGTATTTGTTTGGGGATGCAGATAGCTGTCATAGAGTATACAAGGTCCATTCTTGATCACCCTGATGCGACAAGTGAAGAGTTCAATCCTAACACGAAAATGCCATGTGTTGTCCATATGCCTGAGGTAGGACTATTTGCAAATCCAAACTGCACATGTATGCATATATGTTTGGTTGGACTACTTCAGTGGGAGTTTTCTTTCAGGCCTCAAAAACTCACATGGGAGGAACCATGCGTCTTGGTTCAAGGAGGACGTATTTCCATGTTAAAGATTGCAAATCTGCCAAGTTGTATGTACCACCATACTACTGGCCACTCCATCATATGTAAAATAATTTATTTTCTATGCTTGCTTAAACCAAAATTGTGATTATTCTGTTATCTTTGTTTATCATTTCTTAGATATGGCAACGTTGATTATGTAGATGAGCGACATCGACATAGATACGAGGTTTGTCATACAACTATGTTTGTCCATGCTGCATCATCTTCAATTGGCATCTCTCATATGCATTTAATTGCCTGCAGGTGAACCCTGATATGGTGGCTGAACTTGAAAATGCTGGCCTTTCCTTTGTTGGTAGAGATGAAACGGGAAATCGCATGGAGGTCTGGATCTGTTACTGGTTCTTATCTTTACTTTCTTGTTGGTGTGGTTTCTTATATTCATCCATTTTTTCATGTGAATTTGCAGATTCTTGAATTGTCAAGTCATCCATATTACATTGGTGCACAGTTTCACCCTGAGTTCAAATCAAGGCCCGGAAAGCCTTCTCCTCTCTTTCTAGGTACAATAAGATTGCATCGTTTATATCTTAGGGTCTCTGTTGGTAACTTGTTGACACACTGCCAACTTGAAGGGCTACCATTCATTCATGGTCATTGTGCTCAATGTTTCAATAACATTCCATCATTTTACTTTCTTAAGTAGATGAAATGTTTTTACCTAAATTAACTTGATTTTTTATCTTCTATTAGGCTTTATACAAGCTGCATGTGAACGGTTAGACAACATTTCCGGATGTATTATGAACAAAATGGAATTGAATAACTGCCATATTAATGGGAATGTGACTAAGAAGCCATACCAAAATGGGATTGTAAGCAAGCCTCCCAATGGATTGTTGAACTTCTATCCAAAAGGGAACAGCGTACCCGTCTAAACAAAGATCAACCTTATTTAGCTTTTTGTTTCACATTCAACATGGCTTCAGTTTCTTCTATTAGGTTTTCGCTCCATTGGCTTGCTTGGCAGAGGCCCACCTCTTGAATGCAGACTTTTGTAAATAAGGGAAGATAGTATGAAAAGCTTGTTACAGTGGAGCTGAGGCATTGCCGGTAGTGCTTCAGAGCTTGCATTTGAGCTTTTAATTCGGAACAGCCTGTTGTATTCGGTATTGGGATAAATATTGGCTTTGTAGAGTTTTGTGAGTTTTTTTGTTTTTCCTTTGAGTTTCACAGGTGAGGTCCTTGTATGGCTTGTATATATATTGGGAAACCACTCTAGCCAAATTGGAAATGACACCATATATGTAGGTTTTCCCCTTGGCTCCATTGCTAGTGAACACTCATTCATGGAATTATAGTGCTATTTTTTGGGAAGCGTATTGTAACAAGGTAAGTTTAGCATATATGAAAAATCATACAACTATCTCAGGCTGATTTAAATGAATATATGACTTGGAACGCGTAAAGGTCATCTTCTCTGCATGGGATATGAGAAAAAAATAGCCACAGCAGGCAAAGACAGGAAGGTGAGTTGCTGTGAGCCAAAGTTTGATTAAAGTATTTGTTGAATCTCTTAACGATGTAATATTGGAGATGGATATATTACTTGCCAGAAGAAACAATATAACAGTACCCACCATCTTGGAGAAACATCATGTTATTAAGCTATAGATTATTTGATAATAACTGGTTAGTCAGATTAGCGTGCAGTTGGATAGGCAATTATTCCGGACTAATATGAAATATCTTTTAATTAAGCAAGCGTTTTTTTTTTCTTCTCATTTTTGGATTTTGAAAAAAAGAACGCTATAAATTCAGCTTATATGCTAACCGGTTGGCCATAATAGTCATTTAAATATGATACTTTTTAGATTGATTTCATGCTGTGTTCTGCATTTTTAGATTGATAAATTGCATTTTTCTTTTCTCCTGAAGAGATACACTAGAAGCTAGTCTAATCTATCCATACATAATTTGCATAAAAAAAAAAGCCAGTGAACAGAACACCAAAAATAAATAATACTATCCTACATGTAAAATTGCTAAAAATTCTGGGCTATAATTCATTCATTTTTAAAACTAGCCAAAACGCCCACACAATGTATGGAGATATGTTTTGGTTAACAGTTTGGCTTTCTTTGTGAATGACTTCCTACTCAGTCACCAACCTTAACTTCATAGAGTTCGTTCTTTTTGTACTTATAATATTTTTCCATGAGCAAATCACAATGTATATTAAACTAAAGGGCAGAACGAAAAACAAAGGAGATAGCAGCTGCACTATAATTCAGGGGAAACTTAATTTGAAGCATTAACAGCAAACCTATTTGCTAAACCATTATAGACTCGAGGAAATGGAGAGACTCTAATATTTGTCACATTATTGTTTATAGCGAAGACGAAGTCTATCAGCAGCTAGTAATGTTCGAAATAAAGAGCCACATATTGCTAATTATCACAAGACTTAAAAAATATAATTGGAGAAGAAAACCCAGAAACTAATGTAAAAGAAAACTTTTACTCGCTAAATTTAAAGCAAAATTGTCGCCCTATATACACTTGGGTTTCTTCTAGCACTCTACCCGATGATACAACGGCCACATAAAGAATTTAAGAGTTGATAAATTCTGTCTCAATTCGCTTGTTAAATTCGACTATTGCCCAATTTACATTCTCTTGATGAAAACTCGAACTCAGAAAATACCGAAAATGTATGACTAAACGGATAAATAAAACACAGTTTATGAAAAAAGAGAGAGGAGAGAGGAAGAGACGCTAAGCTGTATGAAGTCGTTTCTAACCTTTTTCTTTACTTTTTTTTATTTATTTTTAAACTCCAACAAATAATGGATGGTATTCTATATTACTTTTATCTACTATGTGAACTTATGTAACTCTTTCCTTTCATTTAGTACTACTAGTTATCTGTGCTTGGGAAAAAAAATTGTATGGGGTACCGTACGTAGTATGTTTTAAACAAAAACATTTTAGACTCCTATAATTTTTTTTAAGATAATCATGTATAAATGCTTATGATTACTCAGTAATTAAAGTTTTTTACCATCTAAGGGAGGAACTTTTTTTATATTACCTATTGGTGGGAGAATCAAAAGTAATTATTAGAAAATAAAAAAAAGTTAATAATAACAAGACTACCCTTTAATTTAAAAAATTATTTTTTAGAGCAGCTACCGACCGCAACTGATATGAGGCTACCAAATCTGGTTGCTCCAAGGCCAAGGTGGCCAAGGGCCCCAGTAAAAAAGTTGTTAACAATTAATGATTAGTAAAAAATGAATATATCTTATGTGTTTCTAATTAGTTAAATAACTATTTTAGGTAAAATGATATATGGGTAACACTTGCCCGGAAAACACAACACAAAATATAAAAATTCAATCCCATCAAAAGAGAAATTTTGGAGTATCATTTATAAATAAATAAATTGTATAACATGCATATTGGAAAGAACTAAATCTAATAGTAATTTCAGATATATAATATCTAACTAATAACATACCAAGAGTTAGTCAAATCTCATAAACCTAAGAATGCTCCACTGCCATATAATATAATATCCTAAATCATAATCTAAAGTAAAGTAAATAAAAAGCATTAAAAAATATAATAAATAGTCCACCCACTGGACCTCCCTCTATCCCTGTTAAGGCTATCATCCTAAACTAGTTCATACCTATAAAGATAATTCTCCATTAGTGATAAAATTACTCTGTCTGTATAACCAAAATGAGTAAGTTAAACAACACATAAATATGTGGATTTACATCTAACTCCTATTTTACCAGAGTGGCCACTCTACTGGAGAACGTTTTATCATCTATGATGATAGACATTGTCTTCTTTCAATGGATACAATAAACCTATGTCATTGTCTAAGAATATATATTAGACTACTCCTTATCCCTTAGACTATAAGGCTTTTTATATTTTGTACTGAACCTTACATTACGATGTAATGAACCTTACATCACGGCTGTATATTTCAATTAGGTAAATGAAGCCCAATGCATCTCCTCTAACATCAATGCTAAGACTATACCTCTCACCCTTCTAATCAATGACATCTAATGTTCATTTAACGTCATAAAAGTTATATGTATATCAATCTTTAGATATTATTTTCCACTTTGACAAGCTTCCAAACAATACCTAAATGATAGCAACTGATATACATTACTCATATGATCGCGTATCTAATATGAAAAGGATGATATGTCATGCATGCATACTCAATGAAACTATCAACCTAAATGATAGCAACTGATATACATTACTCATATGATTGCGTATCTAACATGAAAAGGATGATATGTCATGCATGTATACTCAATGAAACTATCAATAGCAAGTGTATTCTCCACCTTGAGCACACATACTTAATTAGTAGATATGTCAAATATCAACCCATTAACAACATTAAATTAAAATAATTAAAGCATTAGACAATTTTAAATAGTCAATTAATATTTAAACAGCCTAAGCACTCATGTAAAACCCGTAACTTGAGTCAAAGTTTTATGCTAATGAACCAATCGATTCAGCCATCGATCAAAGTCGAGTTAGTTTCAAAACACGTGCGTTGAGCCGAGGCCGGCCGTGAGTCATGAGCCATGAGGGTCTTATATACCTGAGTGTACGATGATAATGTCAGTAACACAATAGAAAAATAAATTACACAAGGATTTTTTTTTATTTCATGTATTAGACCGTAAAAATTAGAATTAGGTCATTTATCGTGTTAGAAAGTGTTAGATAGAATTAGGTCCTTCCCCTTTCTTCCCTGGTTTCACTCACAGTCGCCATTGCCGCCACCTTGCACGCGTCACCGCTAGCCACCAATGACGAAAAAGACCTCCGAAAACCCTACCCATCCATTCCCTCATCCTTCCCGACCCTTCCATGGTCTGTGCGATGACATGCATGCCAACCCATGCTAAAAACATGGCCACCGCTTGTATGCATTATCACATGCTA
>JAVDBV010005104.1:0-19079 GCA_032619315.1 Piper longum | reverse complement strand
GTTTAATTGTAACTAGTTATATTTATTTTTATATAGAATATAATAACAAGGTTGTGGGATAGCTTAGATGAGAGGTCTTTATATCCATAACTTGGAGGTTGTGGGTTCAATCCAAGCTAACTACATTTTCCAAAATGACATACTTTTGACTTTGTAATCAAGCCGGTTTCGAGCTTTATAATCGAGTTCACGAATGTGATGATTTCATCAAAATTAAACACTTTAACTGTATTTGAGGCAAGTTCGAACAAGTTTCGAACTAGTCAAGTCGAGTTCGAGGACGAGTTGAGCTCCGCTCTCTCACTCATTTAGCAGCCCTAGGCCAGGCCAATGTCGCCAAGGCAGGTCGAAGCTGATGACGTTGATGAGACCCGGGTGGCAGACGGCAAAGAGGATGTGGTGGTTGTGGTCATGGTCAAGCAGGTGGGGGACTTGGTCCACCTGCTCCAGCCGTTTTCCCCCAAACTCGAAGAGGTTGCCAACGCCGAGACAGTTGGAGCTATCGTTGCTCTTCAAGTACATGTAGTTCATCCAGTTGACCATGCCGATGGCAATCATGCCAGACTGCCTAACCAGTGCTAGCAGGATGCCGTTGAGCCAATTACTGTTCAGATCTAGCCAAATGAGGCTCTTGCAGTCACCAATCTGTGGTGGGATCGGGCCAGAGAAGTCAATTGGACCACTATTATGTTTTGGAGATTGATGATTAGTACCTTGATAAAGGCTAGGGGAGATCACCAATCAAGAGGATTTGCATGTTTGTGGAGATGAGTTTTGCACTTGATCTCCGCACTTTGTTGTTGGCTGATGGATTTATTTGAAACAAAGAGTTAACCTTACCTTGAAGTTTCTGATGCTTTGAGCATTGGTGCACTGTTTGTGCTGTTTGAGCCAGAGGGTGGATAGTTGCTTATTGAGAAAACCGGTGAAGGGAATACTGCCCAAAAGACACATTGAGTTGGATGCAAGAAAATGGTGAGGCCGATTGATGCTAATGAGGTGTAGCATTTTCAGGCTGGTGGGTCAAAGACCCGTAATCGAGAAGAGTTGAGTATGCTTTGGTTCTTTGCAAGTGTGACTAGTGTTAGAATCTCAAAGTTGTTATGGGCTGGTGTACACAACTCTATTTTTTTATGGCATGAAGCTATTATGAGATAGTGTGTAATGCTTGTATGCGCTTTAGTTACTGTTTGGTCGTGTTGTGATCGAAGGAGGCAAAGTCGTTCAACATCGAGATGTTTCGATAAGAACTATAGATATCAGTCGAAGTAACTTGGTAGGTAACAAGACCAATGTGATTGTCATGAGCATTGTTCTCATGGGGAGAACACGGAGTTCTCATGGCAAGAACACACCGGTGAGTGAGATACCCCGTGATTGTGTACCACATTGCACATGGGTCGGAAGGGGAGATGTGTTGAGATATTTCCCTCCTCATGTGATGGTGGTCGGCTAACGGTTGACAATGGTGCATCAAGTTTGACGGGTGTTCGCCAACGTTGCAAAGTGGAAATATGAGATCCCTCAACTTAGTCCCACATATAATACCTACATAAGTGGAAATAAAATATAGATCTATAACTTGGTTAACCACTTTTAAAGAAATGATTTAGGCATATTATGTTACTGTTTGGGCCGGGTCGTTACAAATGGTATCAAAGCAATCTAGTTCTGTGTTAGATGGTGGTGGTTCTGTGTTATATGGTGGACTATACTATGGGCGTTGGCTAGGACACCGGTCATAGGCCAAAGAAGTTCGTGGGCTGGGACTAACAATGTGCCAAGTGTAGGAATTTCGAGGATAAAATTTTCTAAGGTGGGTGGATTGTAATCCCCCAACTTAGTAACACATCTAATACTTACATAAGTGTGAATAGACTATAGATCTTTAACTTAGTTAACTACTTTAAAAGAAATAACTTAAGCATATTATATTGCACTTTAGGTTGGGTCATTACATGAAGTTATTTTAAGGTATTTCTCATGGTCAGGAATGAGAGAATTGAGGGAGAATTGTTGAAGATATTCCCTCTCATGAGAAAGCATTTAATCACATGGGAAGTCGTAAACACATGAAGATAATCCAAACGGTACGGGAAATTTGATGAGAATTTATGGAATACGGGAAGGGACTTCCAGGAAGTAGTGTTTGGAATTGGCTCTTCATTTCTAAGAGGTGTTCCATATTTCTAGATTATAAATATGTAATTGGACATATGTGTTTGGTGTGCTTTCTCTTTTGGGAAGTTCCATTGAGTGTTCTCCTTTAGGGGAGACATAAGAGGTTACATATCTATACAGGGTCACCATTGGTAGTGCATGTGAGAGAAGAAAGAGAAATTATTCGTTGTGGGGAGAAGATATGACTTTAGGTTCTTCGACAAAATCAACATTGGTTAATTTATTTTCTTTCTCTACCTTTGTCTATGGTTTGTAATGAGAGTAGTGTTACTCACTTAGGCAGAGTTTTCTACTTTTATTAGGGTGGAGTTTTTACACTTGGGTAAAATTTTTCACATATTTTGGGTGGAGTTTTCCAGATGTAATGAAGAGAGTTTGGAGAAATTGTTTATCATCTTAAGTTGGAGTGGGGTCGTAATCTAAGGTGTGTGGTTGATCAATTTTTCTTTTGAGGTATATGTTATTTTCTCAATTTCTCAAGAATTTTATCTTTCAGATCTTATTATTTGTCTAATTTGGGTTATGAGAGTTTTTTTAATTATTCGATACTAGATTGTAAGAGATTTTCTTAATCAAAGTTGATTAGATAGGTTGGTTTTTTTCTCTTAATTAAAGGAAAGTTTTCATCTATTTTTATCTTAGTGTATTTTATTAATCTTATATTTTTTTCATTTCATCTTGAGAGGAAATATTTTTCTGGTTGTTTCCACAAGAGTATCTATTTCCCAACAAAGTTGACTCCCTTTCTCCTCCCTCATCTGAGAATGAATATTTAGAGTCTTCAGAGTAAATAGCTCCAACTTGCAAACAGATCTGAGAGATACTTACATAAGCCTAAGAGATGAAAACTTAATGTATTATATATTGTGCGTCTGTGCCAACTTAAGTAACTTGTTCATGTAATTTTTTATGATACGTTTGTAAATAACCCTCAAATATATGCTATCAGTTTTTTTTATTTTTTAATTAAAATTTAAAATAAATAAAGTAAACGCTAAAGAATAAACACTTAAAAATGAAAATTACTATTTATCATTTTAGTTAGTTTAGTTATAGATCAGTTAAAACCAAGCTAAATTGAATTAGTTTGATTTAGCAGTTTGGTTATTAATTATAACTTAGTTTTTATTTGGTTAACTAAGCCACCTCACTTTGGTTAATTGGATAAGTTAATCGATTTGTTTTTAAGTAAATCGACCAAGTGATTAGCCTTATGTAATACATTTAAAATAATTTATTAATGACAAGGATTAACAATAAAAGAAATTAAATTATGCAAAATATGATTAACTATTTTTTATTGCAAATAGTGAATTATCCATTAATAAAAGAATTGTTCATAAAATACAATGGTTATATAAAAATATTCAAAATAACTAAAAATTCTAATTATTTGTTAAAAATAAACTAAATTTAATTAAGTTGGCATTAATAAGTGAAATATTTTAATTTGAGTAAAATTTTAATATTTAATTAGAATTTATGATTTTTTGATATTTCTAATTTGGGTAATTTAGGTGGTTTTATGAGTTAATTAGAAATTAATTATACTTAGTCCTAATTAGACTCTAATCAAGTTTAAATAGGACAACCTAAGCAAATTTTTTAACTGCCTAATTGGACTCTAAATGAGTTGAAATTTGATGTGATTACTCCTAGTGGGCTAAGATATTACCCTGTTTTTTTATAATGGGCTGAATCTATGGGCTTATTGAGTTTCTAGACCAATTAACCTAATTTGTCGTTTCTTTCTGGGTTTTATGAATTTAGGCTACACATTTAACTTGTTGGGTTTGGTTCATGACCTTCTGATTAGCTACAATTAGGGTAACACTATGGGCAGTCTCTAACTTGGGCCTAAATCAAATCTAGTCAAGGATAGAGAAATTCAGAATCACGGGTTTATGACATTGGGTTTACTAGACAAAAGGCCAGAAGTTGGTGAGAAATTTCCTAATGGACCTTCTATGTGTCCAAATGTGCTTAAATTTATGATAAGATAATTAAGTAAAATTTATTAATTTGTAAGTATTATTAATTATACTACAAATATTTCATAATTAATAATAATAATAATTATTATTACTATTATTAAAATAATAATAATAATAATAATAATAACTTTAATTAAGTAAACATTAATAAACATATATACTCATTATAGGGCTGAAATTAACCACAATGTAAAAAGACTGAAACACAATAAAATAAAACAATGTAAGAGAGTTGAATAAATTTTAGAGACATACTCATCCAAACAAGTAGCTAGCCACCTTAGCCACGGGTTCCCGTATATCGCTTAGGATATAAAATAATCAAGTAGCCACCTTAATAATGTATATTGCATATGGATATACAATTTATAGTGTTATAATTTAAGTATTGAATAGTTTTTAAAGAATTATAACTTTGAAATATTACACAAGCATATATTTATATATATGAATATATGAATGATAGAGCGAGAAGAGAATTTAAGAACTCGTGTTTAAACCATTGGATTTAGATCAATGATGATTATATTTTTTATTTAAAAATCATCATCACCATTAATTCTTATCCACCATACTAAAGTTGGGTTCCTATCATTCCTTCACAACTTGTTTTGTAAACCCAATGGGCCCATCGCTAACAAGTTCAACACTCAAAGATAAATTGCATGGCTTGATAAAGAAAAAAGATATTTTGCTCCAAAGACTTAAAAGGAAAAGATACCTCCTACTCTCCTTTATATTGGGGGAAAAAAGAGTGTTAATTTTCACAATTAACCACGAGTATGGACCAATGAGAATTTTCATATATCAACTCATATATATATAGACAACAGGAGAAACTTCACAAGCCCCAAAAAGACCTAAGATAGAATTTGATGCATCTGAAATGAGAAATATTGAAGGAAAGCTGATAGATCCTTCTGGGAAGGATATGGAAGAACAAAAAGTAAAAGGATATGGAAATAGAGATCCTTTAGGACATACTTACAGTGGAAATTTATTAATAATAGAAAAAACATCACTATAATTATGGGCAAAAGAAATTAATGTATGGGAACAATATGCTGTTAGAAATTGGCGAAACTAATGGAAAGCCTAATATAGGCATGTTTAGTTTCTTGGAAACTACCCTAGGAAATATAGCTTTAGGAATATGGCAAGGAAAGAAGAGAGCTCATGCTCAACAAATAAAAGACATAAAAGCCTTAGGAGAAAACCCTTTTAATTTCACAAGCTTAATTAGAACAATGTTAATAGGGGTGGATCCTTCAAGAGACAGTACTTTAACACAAGATACGTCCATAAAAAAACTACAACAGTTAACTATAAGATCTTTTGATTATATAGTACCCTTTACTAATGATTTTGTGTCACTAATAGCCATGACTGGAAATTTTTTGAAGAAGAATTATGTAATAAATATTTTATAAAGTTACTTCCAGAAAACAAATATATGAAAAATGGAATAAGACCAAGAGTTCAATTTACTCTTCTTTTCTTAGCAGAAAAATGTAAAGATATAGCCCTACAAGAACAGATAAAAAAGACAATCTTATAACTACTGTAAAAAAGCTATATATACCCCTCCACAATACGGAGAAAAATCACTATATGATAAAAGGAAAAATTTTAAAAAATCTAGCACCTTTAGCAAAAATAAAAGAATAAATAAAGAAAGATATGTTAAAAAAGTCTCAAGTAGAAAATGTCAATGCTATATCTGTGGAGATGAAAATCATTTAGCTAATAAATGCCCCAAGAGAAGTAGTAATAGAGAAATAACAGCATTGATAGAAAATCTGGAAGACAAAGTAGTATCTATAGATTCAGATGATTAATTAGTTTACAGTATATTATCAAGAGCTTGGTTACTCTACAACAGTTGTAGAGAAGTTTTCTACAACTGTTGTATTTGAGCCGTCCGATTACAAAGACGGCTCAGATAAAAGCAGGAAAAAACCCTAACTTTGACTTATCTGAGCCGTCTTTGTAATCGGACGGCTCAAATACAACAGTTGTAGAAAACTTCTCTACAACTGTTGTAGAGTAACCAAGCTCTATTATCAATATCAGAAAATTCAGAAGCACCTCCTATCATTAGCTATACACTAGTAAGTAAAGAATCACTACAATGTACACATAACTAGGAGCATGAAAAGGGAAGTGATAGTATACCCTGTATTGAATGTGGATATTACCGAGAATTAAGAAGAAGATATCAGTGTTTAGAATGTTTACAAGAAATATGTTTCTTGTGTATAAAAGGATATATAACATAGAAACTAATCTTAAACCTAAAAAAGAAAAAATAAACATAGAAGCTATAAACAAAAAAATTGAAAAGTTAGAAATAAATATAAATTATATGGACTTAAGAAATCTTAGAAGAAGAGATAAAAAGAAAACAAAAAATAAAGGAATTATTATAAAAGAAGCATGCAAAGCGGCAAGCGTAGGAAATGATATAAGGGATGAAACTCTAATACCTATATCTAAGCAAGATAATTATACTCTAATAAAACTAGATAGTAGAATATGATTTAATAGTAATAGTTATATAGATGTAAGAGCTGCCTTAGATATTGGATGCTCTACAAGTATAATTAGTTATAGTTTAGTACCATCACACTATCTAGAACCCTTAACTTATAAAGTACAAACTAGAAGTGTTGAAAACACCTTAATAAATATAGAACATAAAATTAGTCCTAAATATATATAATTTAGAGACTTTTCTGGAAGTTTAACCACCAAATATGACTTACCAATAGTACATGTAGCCCATAAAAGAATAAGTTCATCCGAATTCTTACCAGGATTAAACTTTATTAACTCAACCATGGGACGAATGCTTATAAATAATAACAGCATAACTATATTTTAAAATGCACATCAATTTCTCACACATAGATATAAAAAACAATCAGAGTTACTAGGGAAGCACGGTGGACCCGCACCATTAAATTTTTTGGAAAATAAAAACGAAGATGAAGAAATAGAAAATGAAACATGGAAATTACTAAATCAGCATTCATATTTTAATATAGGAAAAGGAGAAGACATAAAAGATAAGGTAAAAAAATATACCTATAATGAGAGAATTAGAAAAAATAGGACTAATAGGAGAAGATATTTCAAAAAACCAATGTACTTATGAATTCGGTCTAAATATAAAAAACCAGATATAATAATAAGAACGGCTAATCTAGAATATGACCCTATAGACGAAGAATTTAAAAAGAAAATAAAAGAGTTATTAGATCTAGGAATAATTAGAAGACCAATCAGTCCTCATCGTTCTGCTTTATTTATAGTAAGAAATCATGCAGAAATAACTAGAGGAAAGGCCAAAATAGTATACAATTATAAAAGGTTAAACAATAATACTTATGATGATGCTTATAGCCTACCTCATAAAGATAATATTCTAAACTTAATATAAAATAAAAGGATATTTAGTAAATTTGATTTTAAAATTGGATATAATCAAATAAAGATGAGAGAGGAAGATAGAAAATGGACGACATTCACATGTCCTGAAAGACTAATTGAATGGAATGCACTATCGTTTGGACTAAAAAATGCGCCTGCCATTTTCCAACGATATATGGATTCTTTATTTAAGGAATTAGACTTTTGTATAGTATATATAGATGATATTTTGATAGCATTAAAAAATATGATAGAATATATAAAGCATTTAGAACAAGTTTTTAAGATCATTAAAAAGGTAGGAATAGTTATATCCAAAAAGAAAACAAAAATATGAAAAGAATATATAAATTATTTAGAATTAAAAATAGGGAAAGGAACAATGGAATTACAACCTCATATAGTCACTAAGGCTCTAGAATATCCAGAAAAAATGGAAAATAAAAAATAGTTACAATCCTTTTTAGAAATATTAAATTATGCTAGAAAGTTTATACCTAAATTATCAAGATTAGTAGGACCTTTATATAGTAAATTAAGAAAAAATGGACAAATATATTTCAATCAATAAGATATAAAGTTAGACCAAAAAATTAAAGAAGTAAAAAAGGTAAAACTGTTATCCCTACCTATGGAAGACGAATATATGGTAATAGAAGTAGATTCTAGTCAAGAAGGCTAGGGAGCCATTTTATACACTAAACCTAATGAATATTCTAATAAAGAATTAGAAAAGATATGTTGCTATGCATCAGGAAACTTTAAAAATGACAATTGGACTAGTTTAAATATCGAAATCCAATGGGTAATAAATATAATAAACAGTTTTAAACTTTATATAAAAAAAATTCGCTTTACGAACAAATTACAAAAGTATAGTGAAATATATGAACAACCAAAATAGTAAGAGACATAACTCCAAAAGATGGTTGAATTTCCAAAATGCAATACAAGGTATGAGATACTTTGTTAAATTTGAACATATTTCTGGAAAATCTAATATTTTAGCTGACTTGTTATCGAGAAAATTTGTAGGAAATAAGGAAGAAAAATGCCTAATTCTTGAGGAATGGAATCTTCAAGATACAACAAAGTTTGAAAACTCTAAAATTTAGGGTCATGGTTCCTTAAAAGCCAAACATTAGTATGAAAACTCTAAAATTCAAGGTTATAGTTCCTTAAAAACCAAACATGAGTTTGAAAACTCTAAAATTCTTGTTATGGTTCCTTAAAAACCAAACATGAGTTTGGAAACTCTAAAATTTAAGGTTATGGTTCCTTAAAAGCAAAAGATATAATAATTTTTTTATATTTTAGGAAAAAGATGGCCTCACCTCCTAAGAGAATGATTGCCAGATAGTTCAAAGAAAAGCTTAAAGTCAGGCCTAAAGCGGTAGCCTACTATCACGGGGCTTCCCTTAGGGTAGAATTTTTCACCCTAAAAGACACCACGTGCGGCATATTCCCCTTTTGGAAATACCATCCAACCTCAAGTACGCAACGAAAACAGTCACTGTGATCCTGAAAACAGCAACACCAACATATCACCACTGAGCTGCTAATCGTACCCAAACTGCCTAGTGCGCCCAACAGGCTGGCTACCTGCACACAGCAATATGACGCAACTAGAACATGCACACACGATACCGGTAAATACCCAACCGAGTACCGCTACGCCAAGTAAATTCCCAGCACACCCGACACCACAATACCGCTACCCAACACACGATACGTCAAGTTCTCGGAACCCCATCAAACTCGACCAAGCAACCAAACCTGATGTCGACTCTGGTCTATTACAGAACCTCGATTCCAACTTTTATTGCAATCAATGAACAAAGGAATACACAAGCAATCACACCCCTGACTACTTGCACGTTGTGGACATGCAAACCTCACAACATTGGTCTCCTATCCAACAAGAAAACTGAGAATTAAGAGAAACCCCTTTCACATATAATCCTCACTGTACACCCCAAGTCTCACCCCTTGGTTCGACTTGTCACATGCAATTCACTCAAATATGAAAAACACTAAGGTTGCCAAACAAGTATTGTGTACCTCGATCCCTTGGAAGACGACCACTCCAAGCAATTGTGAAGTTTCAGCCCTTCGACGTGAAGGTCTGGCTACAGTAATTCCACCACCCACAATGGATCTCGGTGAGTACTTCTCCACACAACACTCTCACACAATCTCCCACTCGTTCTCTCCACAACTCGAGTTTTCTCCTCTCAAGTGAAGAAAACCAATTGTCGTCCCCTTCAATATGAAGACGCCAACAGATACTTATACATATCTGCCCGTGCTTATCTTGAACTCCCCAAGATACTCCTTGGATTTGATTCCATCTTTATCTCCAAGGATGTTACCTTATCCAATTCGCCATTGGATAAAAGATCCTGAATCTGTCATGATCGTTATCTGCAAATTGGTTGCACCGCTAGCCAAGTTCCACCCATGGTTCGACCAAGTCCAGCAATCGATCCCAAGAGTTCCACCCTCCCAGCGTTGTGGCAATTTTCGACCAGAATGCCAGAACTCGAGTACTGCTACTCATCGACACTCGACACCGCACGGGACTGGGTACCACTCCAAACATCGGTATCCAGTTACCGATCATGCCCACAAGTAACGCTACCGAGTACCGGTCACCAATCCTGGGTACCGGTACTCGCTACCGATAGTGCTCCATATCGCTCCAAGTACCGGGACTTCTCGTACGCTCGAACACGCTGACCACTCCAAATACCAGTACGTGCTAGCGCTAGTTCTTAGTACAGCTACCGATCACCGCACGCACTACCCGTACCTGCCGCAACCCAGTGCCGCTACTTGTACCAATCACGCCGACACCCAATACCGCTCATTTCTCGGTACCAGTCAACATGCGCTTGGCACTGGTGATCGATCATGCCGGGTCCTTGCTCGGTACAACTGATCGGTCACGACCCATGCTCGTGACGCCTATTCGATGGTGCTCGGTCACCAGCACTCGGCTACCGCTGCATCACGCACCACACCCACAATGGTCTCTCGGTCCCGACACAGCTCCATGCTCGGTACACGTTACCGATACATCAGCCGCATGGACTGCCGCTCCCGACAACCTTGTGCACCATGTTCTATGCCTGCAACATAACACGAATTAATGTGGTAGGTTGTTTTCACCACCGAGATGCTCCGACCACCTCTCTTGGACACGGGAACCCTAGGAACAACCACCAAATCCTAGTCCTGTCTCGTCTCAAGGACTAGACCTGTGACACCTACCATGATGAACCAACCAAGTTATATAACTTTGGGTCACATCAGTTATTTTCTTTCAGGGAAAATAAATTTGTAGCACCCGATCATGTTAAACTGAATGACAATCAACAAGTGATTTTAGATAACATATGGAATAGCAAAACACAGTTCCATAAGCACAAGTCATTAAAGGCCTTGAGCCAATATTTAAGTTCCATACAAAAGAAGCCAGCCTCCAAGAACTTTAGCCACTACGTGGTTACTCAAGGATTTGTACAAGGGGTCTTTGTAAAATGGAATTCAGTAAAAAAGGCTACAGAAGGACATGAATGGCCATGCTACAAAGGATTTTATACTCTCGAAGAAGCCTTGGAATAGGCAATAGAAAAATTGGGGCATGAATATTACGTAGAGCCCGTAACTCCTGTGAACATTCTACATACCAATTTTGAAATGGAGAATCTGATATATGAAAAAAAAAATATTCTACTCTAGGAAATGATCAAGGCACTAGAAGGAACATCTCAGAGAATGAATTAACCAAGGTGAAAAAGAGGCTAAGAGAAACTGAAGAAGAGTTGCAACAACTGATGAAGGTCAACAATGATTATATAGAGAGACTAGCTATTCACAACGCCACTGGAAAACTATTCTGCAATCGAAAGTTCGAATGCCTCTCGGTAAGACTAAAGATGCCTCAGTTCAATTGTATCACCTTACAACCCTTATTTGAAGTATTTCCTGAGGTAGAAGTGATAATCTCTGAGAAAACCAGAAAAGGCTTTTACCAGAATATGATAGATCTGTAGAACTTCCTCATGGAATGTGCATTTCACAATCTATACCGAGGAGTGATGATTACTCAAGAGTATTTTACTATATGGAGGAACCTGAAGGCCCAAATAAACATGACACAATGTTCAATGCCTAAGAAGAAGATCCTTCAATTACTTCACTATGGGATGATAAACTACATTATCTTCAACAGGGCTGAAGAAAGTTTTATCTTCGGAGAAAAATGGAAACTCACTATTGGCAATATCACTACTAATGAGTCTGTGCAAGCCCAGATTTATTTGTTTCCTCCTAAAAACCATGGGCTCACTGAGAAACCGGCCAAGCACGAAGTTTTTCTGGTTCCAATACAATTGGCCAATTACACGAACACCTATCCAAGAGATATCAAGTTTATGGATCCTATGGATTTTTATTTGTTTTTGGAACAGGAAAAGAGGAGGAAGTATCAACTATTATGGCATAATTATAATCTCCTAGCCAAAGGAAGAACCATACAAATATGAGGACCAGCACACTAGAAAATGTGATGCCCCTTCGCTGGAGATGGTCACCATATTTCTTAGGAAGACATCGCATAAGGATTCCCTCAATAGTATGTTTACAATAACAATTATTACAGAAATTTGATGGAGGTGGAGGAACCTGCTGGATTTCTATAGGCCCAAATAAACATGACACAATGTTCAATGTCTAAGAAGAAGATCCTTCAATTACTGGACAATGGGATGAGCGTGCCAATTTTTTATTATGAAAATGAGTCAAGCTTTTATTATAAAATAAAATTTAAAAAAATAAAGTAATTTTGTGGCTAATGTGGTTGAGGGGGAAAGAATGGGTTTAAGTGTAGGGGTAATTTTGTAATGAAAACTTAACTCATTCTAGACTCGAGTCAATATTACAAAATATATCCTAAAAAATATAAATATATATATATATATAATAAATTATTATAAAATAAAATAATTGAGTGTAATGGTTTATTTTATTTTATGGAATTTTACTTTATTTTTTTCAAATTTTTTGAGATGAATTTAGTAATATTGACTCGAGTCAGGAGCGGGTTAATTTTTTATTACAAAATTATTTTATTTTTTTAAAAGTTTATTTCATAATATTGACTTGAGTCGAGAGTGTGTCAAATTTTTATTATAAAATTATTTTATTTTATTTTATTTTTTAAAATTTATTTTTTAATATTGACTCGAGTTGAGAGCGAATTAAATTTTTATTACAAAATTATTTTATATTATTTTTTAAATTTATTTTATAATATTGACTCAAGAGTAAGTCAAATTTTTATAACAAAATTATCATCGCCCTTTCCTTCCCCCCAACTCTATTTTGGTGAGCCACTCTCCACTCTCAACTTCGCTACCCCAGGTGAAAAAATGGTTGTTGGCAGGATGAAGGCTCGGCTTGGGAATCTAGGGAGGCAACCGTGGCCTGCCAATCCACTGTTGCCATCGCCTCGATCAAAGCTGCAGTTTTTGCGACGCCGTCAACCACAATTCTCCGTTTGAGACTTCCACTGTATCTCGTCGGCGACTTCAACCCAATACTGGCGGACCATTGTGTAGCTGAGATGGAGCTGTAACTTCATCGGCTGCAACAAGCTTATAGTCGGGAGCAAGAAATAAGGTATTGTCCCAGAGGACAGAACAACTTGATACCTCGAATGAAAAACTGAAATCCGTTTTTGACCATGACGAAACCTGGGCATCATCCTGGAAGCCCAACTTCAAATTTTGACGCCTGGTTTCCTGTGAAAAAGAAAGCGATTCATGCAACATTTAGCTGACTGCACATCACACATCGGGAAATGGAAATCCAAACAGAGGGGAAGCAACTACACCCTCATAGGATGGCTCGTTCCCTTCAATATGACCTCTTTATTGAACCCCGTGTTCAAGCTCAAACTTATACTTTCAATCAACGCAACCTTCCTACTATAAACGGGTTCACAAATTTGGGGAACGAAAACGGAACAGCAATGCAGAATTGGCCATGCTCATACAACAATGACTGAAACCAACTAACTTTGACCGAACTAAGTTTGGGCCTCTTGTTTTGTAAACCCAATGGGCCGGTCGCTAACAAGTTCTACACTCAAAAATAAATTGCATGGTTTGATAAAGAAAAAAGATACTTTGCTCCAAAGACTTAAAAAGACAGATACCTCCTACTCTCCTTTATTTTGGGAAAAAAAGAGTATGTTAATTTTCACAATTAACCACGAGTAAGGACCAACGAAAATTTTCATATATCAGCTCTTTTATATATATATATATATATATATATAAAAAGTAAATTCAATACAAGTCTGTGATTAAAAGTACGAGATTTAACTAATCAAAATATGATAAAAATAAAAAATAACAACAATATATTATACCATGAAGGGTCACCGATTCAAACCCGATTAACTTTAAGTTTTAATTTTATATAATAATAATAATAATAATAATAATAATAATAATAATAATAATACCTCTTACTCACAAATTTGAATTATTTTAATTTTTAATTTCTTATTAATAAGATTTAATTTACTTATCTTAAAAAAATATAATAAAAAATTAAATTATTATAATTTATTTTCTTATTTAAGTAAGACCTATATTTAAAGCCAATCAAAGTCTACATCTAAAATTATTATATTATATCTCAATGTTCAAAAAGGTTTACATATAAAATTAAAATTTATATATATTACAAATTGATGCATCATCTTACTCTAATTTACATAAAAGAGCAATTTTAATCAATATGGGTAGGAACTTCATAAAAGAAGCTCACTCTTATTTATTGCTAACTAAGGGTACTTGCAATCACATGTAAAATTAAAAAAAAAATAATATTATTTTCTCCCTATATCTCCAGAATCTACTTTCGGAGTTGACTGTTACAACCACAATATTACATATATAAAGTCACCCCATACAATTTAACCAGCATTTTATTAATTAACCGGAGCTTGCAAACTAGTTTGGACGTTTACTGAAAAAATATCTTTGACAATCAAACAACATTGGCTGGAACCAGGACAAGAGGTTTGGCTTTCTCAAGGACAAGACCAAACTTCTCTCCCATGTCTACATCCTCCGGCATCATACCCTTAGGGAGGGACCATTCGAAGGTGTGGATCAATGAAGCTACGATCAGAAGCATGAACCTTGAGGCCAGAGGTAACCCCGGACAGATTCTCCTCCCAGCACCAAACGGAGTGAAATCAAAATCGTTCCCCTTGTAGTCCTTACCACCCTCTACAAACCTCTCTGGCATGAACTTTTCTGGATCCCTCCAGACCGCAGGGTCCCTTCCAATGGCCCAAACATTCACCATCACTCTTGCCCCCTTTGGGATTATGTAGTTCATCACCTTGCACTCCTCCTTAGCCTGCCGAGGAAGAAGAAGAGAAGCTACTGGGTGCAGACGAAGTGTCTCTTTAATGCAGGCATGGATGTAGTTGAGATGGTTGAGGTGGGACTCTTTCACCATGTTCTCTTCCTCTTTTCTCTTATTACCCACTACCCTTTCTACCTCGTTCCTCGCTCGAGCCATGGCTTCCGGGTTTCTGATCAGCTCCGTCATTGTCCACTCGATTGCGGTCGTGCTCGTATCCGTCCCTGCTACGAACATATCCTGCAGAGTTATGGCACGAGTTCAGAGTTAAAACTGGTAAGCCTAGATCACACTAGAAAAGGGCTAATCAATACCAATATCGTATTGGATATATTATAGAATTTACGGTATGAATTAAGTAAGACAAACTAATCAGTTTTTTAGAATGCTTACACTGAGGAGTGCCAAGATCTGGTTGTGTTCTAGATTAGCGGAGAGCAGAATTGACAAGAAATCGAACTTCGATTTCGAGTCTTCATCTTTCTTCCTTTCTTCAATGAACACATCCCATATGTCACACAACTTATGGTGATGTTTAGCGGTCTCCTTATTCAGGCCTTGAATGTCGAGCATAGCCAGTGCTGGGTACAAATCTGCAACATTCAAAGCAAGGCCTAGCTCCAGTATTCTGGAGAAGGTGCTCTTGAGACCATTGGACGCTGCAACATCCTTCCCCTCATCAAACACATCTCTTGACAAAATCACATTCCCCAGCATGTTGAAGATAGTTTTGAATACCAACTCCCCAATCTTCACCTCTGTTCCTTGCCTATGTACAAGCGACTTTACAAGTTGACACACCTTCTCCTCCGTCATCTTGGAATGCATATCCAGAGTCTTCACAGTAAACAGCTCAGACTTACAAATAGATCTGAGTGACTTCCACCTCTCCCCACACTCTACTGCAAAAGGCATGGAGTAGGGAGTGTAGTCCTCAATCCTGTAAGTGTGCGGGACGAACCGTGAAGCTAAACTCTTATCATGGGTCTTGAGAACTTCCATGGCCGCCGCCGGGGACGACGCCACAACGACGAGCTCAGTCCCCAGCCGGAGAGACAGCATAGGGCCATACACACGGGCGAGGTCGGCCATGTCGGCATGAGGCCTCTGCCGGCTAATTTGGGGCAAGTTTCCGACCAGCGGCCATCGCCGTGGCCCAGGTGGGAGCTTCTTATTGTACAACTGTGGAAAGAGGAGGAAGCAAGCGATGAGCACAAACAATGCGCAGAATAGGAGAAAGGCTTCTTCCATTGAAGCCATCAATTCTGGGTTTGGGATATGATAGAGGAATATGTGATGGCTCTCTAGCTAATATTTTATATTGGAGTTGGCCGGTGTCGACTTCAAGAGCATAGATTGCTGTATCGCCGTACGTATCGCAATACGTTGGATACGTATTCAATATGCATCCACTACGTCCGATACACCTTAAAATTTTTTTTACTATTTTAACGATTTAAAATATTCATTTATACTCCAAATATAATTAAATCAATCGCTTACACACTTTTTACACCCATATTTAAGTGAATATTATAATTATATCATTTTTTTATATTTCATAGTAAAAATATGAAATAGATAAGTCTTCCGTTTTTTTTTCAATTTTTATTTCACTCTTAATAACTCTTTTATCATTTAATGCATCTATATTATTTTTAAATTTGTAAAGCATGAAATAGTTTTTTCAAAAAATACAACTTTTTTTACTTTGTCTTGGATATAATTAGTGTTTTATAATTATATTAGTACATTAAAATTTATGTTTATTATCATGAAATATAACAAATAATTATTATAATGTAAATTTAATTGTGATCACGTTTATTTACAAAATAATTTTACTTTTGAATGTATCTATTATGTATCGGTCTTATCACAAGTCCGTTACCTACAAATTTTCAAAAGTGCAATAGATATCACATATCCGATGTGCATACTTTATTGAGGAGGTCGAAGTGATATCTATCTGCGCCAGATCTTGAAGAGGTCGGTGTGATGTCTCTTCCAGATCGAGGGATCGGCACGTCAGGAAAAAATTATTATAATACTTATAAAATAAAAAATAAAAAAACTGTATAATAGAAGAGTATGAAAAAAACATGTGGTAATAAAAAAAATTTAGAGACATAGAATTTGCGTTTTCAAGTTCTATTAAATTGACTCGAAGCTTAAGTTGGCGTTAAACGAGCAGGCCTGAACTTCTCATGCACAACTTATCTTAGACTAAAAGTTTTATACTTTACTTAAGGATTAAGAATTTAGACCGTATTTATCTTTAAATTCCTTACATAAATATAACCAAATTATAAAATATCATTATATGATATCAAATTTGAATAATATATACATGATTAAATTATATTTTATGCATAATTATATTAAATTTGAGATATTTTAATTATAAATTAAAATTTAATATGAATTATGCTAAAAAATAACATTAATAAATACGAATTAAGTTAGCTTAAACATGACTCAAATACGAATCAACTCAAATAATTTTAACTTGACCTAAACACGAAATTAAACGAGCTAAGAGTGAATTGGGCAAAACTCGATTCAACTCGCCCAATGAGCATCCCTTCATACAATCAAGTAGCCATTTTAATCATGCATATTGCCTAAGGATAAACGTTTTATTGTGTGAGATATACTTTAATTATTAAATAATATTTCCAAAAATATATGGTTTCTGGGGGGAAAATAAAAATTTTCGTAGTTAGGTTTGAAAAAATACACAAATACAAGCCTAATTCTCGCATATATAAAGGCAGCATCTCTCTAAATTATTTATTTTCCTGTTCTGAGACCTAATGGCTATCATCTTTAACATCCTAATATATTTTGATTGAAAAAACTAAAGCCAAAGATATTTTTTCTTTTCTGCAGAGAAAATGCGCTTTCGACCTCGAATTCAATCAATCTTGCTTACACATTCATCTATGCCTTGTTTATAATTTTATGAAACTTATGTAATACAAAATTTACATGTGATGTTATAAGCATATTGATGTGCTGTCATATATTCCAAAAAATTATATACACAGTTTTCAGAAATAAAAAAAAATGAAACCGTTAATACCTAAGTGAGAAATTAAAGCATGTATTTCATAAATTTTCAAGTGAGCAATTTCTTAATCATGGATAGGAATTTTTATAGGAGAAGCTGAATTTTATGCATTTTACAATATTGCATGGTATCTAGAATGTATTAGGAATTTAGGAGGGTCCTTAACCCATGCTTCTTGCTTAACAAATCCCAGCTACGTACTATCTGATTATGTCAAATGCCAGTTTGGAAGGAGTTTTTAAGTATGGTGTATATATCATATTCTATTTTGTATGCATGTTTTTATCATATTAATGATGATCCAAAATGGCCAGGATATAGCACCGGGCTTCAATTTTATACTTCTCATATAATTCTATAAGGAGCACTGTTCTTTCAAATATAATTGTTTACATTAATTAAAATTTAACATTTAATTTTATTCTTGGCAAAGCTTTTTTATAAGAACCTTCTAGTTTGATATGTCTCATTCTAACTATGTGGAATTATTTATATTAATTTAAATTAATCAATTATTTGATTGATTGTTTAAAGTACATTTAAATTTGGTTTTTATCTTTTAATTGGACTTGCATGCCAAAAGGCACAAAATAAAATTTATTTGAGTGGAATCGGTCGATTTAAATCGGATCAGCACGTTGCCAATCTGATTTCGAGGCCAATCCAAAACGGGCGATTTAACCCGATTTCGACTTATTTAAATCGGAATCGGAATCGGGGTAAATCGGGCTGAATCGGTTTTTTTTAATAAATTACTAAAATACCCTTAAATTTATATTAAATAAATTATTTATGCATAGGTAAAATGAGAATTAAAAGGTGGTAATGACCAAAATACACCTAAATTACTAAAATACCCTTGGTTTTATATTAAATAAATTATTTATATATGAGTAAAATGAGAATTAAAGTTTGATAATGACCAAAAGGCCCTTCCGCCTCCCACTGCC
>JAVDBV010005101.1:0-11169 GCA_032619315.1 Piper longum | reverse complement strand
CCGAGTTTCTCCTCCTCGCTCAGCTTGCCGCCTCCCGCTCGCCGGACTCGCCGATCTTGGATCGGATTTTGGAGGTCGGGGTGCGGCGGCTGGGTCGCGAGTTCGGGGGAGGCGGCGGGGAGGGTTTTGCGGTTGGGGTGGAAGATGAGGCGGCGCTTCGGAAGGCGGTGTTGGATGAAGCGGAGGTGTTCGATGCGATGTGCGCAATCGCCAAGAATGAGGCTGAGTTGCCGGAACCCGTGGCGAACCCGGAAACGGCGATAACTCTGACTGACGGTGCGGCGGATGGCGACATGGAAGCGCTGCGATGGTTGCTCAAGAACGTTCAGATGGCGCACTTACTCGCCATCAAGAAGTGCATGGAGGAGGGTGATGACAATGGCGCGCTTTTGCACCTTCGGTTTCTTCACTTGGATCACGGTGTTGAACATTCCGAGTACAAGTATGCTGATACTTTACTTTGTTCTATGTGAAGTAGGTGAATTGTTAATTGGAAGCAGTATGGAGTTCAATTGTTTTGAGTACAAGTGTACAAGTGTTTGATTTTTCAATTGTTTTTTGGTACTATATTAGTGGTACAAGTATGGCACTGCTAATTGGGTGGGAGGGTCCGCTGATTTGATATACGAGGGTTCCATTGATTTAGGGGCAGTCATGCATCCTATAGTTTTGAAATTTGATGCATGTAGATCGAGCATCATTGTTTTAGAGGACGTTGAGGGATTCTATGTCCAGTATGGCGACGGTTCATTGGGTAACTTTGAAGTTTGATGATTCACAACCCAATCGGGGCTGTACTAATAATTGTTCTTCGGTTTTTTTATATGATTTTAGTTACTGTTTGATTTTTTTAGGATGATTTTGAAGGAAGTCGTTGGGAAGACATGGACTCGCAAATGTGACTATGGGGATGAGTGGTATGCTCAGCGATCAAAAATGCTCTTGATGTATGCTAATGCTCTTTCATCCCAGTCTACGGAGCTTGTGCAAACTATTCAGGTCTGGTGAAAATATTAGGCATATCTGGGTTGGAGGTTTGCAATTGACTGCTGTCTTTTCCTTTTGAACTTTTGGATGTAACTGCCCAAGCACTTTCCTAGAGTTCTTGTTTTTTTCTTATCTTTGAAATTGACGCCATCTCTGTACTAGTTTCCCTTTTAGGGAGTTTCAAATGAAATTTTACCTTATCAGAAAAAAAAATTTAGGGAGTGAATTATAACATTGTTAACTATTTTTTTTTGTGCAATGCAATTATAAGGTTGTTTTGTGACCGATTGTGAAAATTTTTCATCATTTTTTAGGATCCCCTCAAGCGAGTATGGGTTTATACTAACTAGGTATAGATGCTACGCCATGGCGCAGCCTAAGTTGGAGATAGATTCCATTTATAGGTAAACTCTAAATTGAATTAGGCGATGATAGGCACTGATTTTAGAGATAAATTCTAATTAAATGAAGAGATAGATTATCATAATTTAATATTTTTTTATTTTGTTGTATTTTGATTGGTTGAATCTCCTACTTGTTATCAAAGTGCAATTTTTGGTTCCTCTTTTATTAACAAGTGTTGATTTGTGACATGCTATTGTCAAGTCTGCTGTCAATGCTCAGTATGCTATGTATAAGTGTTTAGCCAAAGAATATTTTTAAAGGAATTCATTAGTTGTTTTTGTGTCATTGTAATCTAGTTTGGGTGGTGTGATGCTGTTTAATGTTACCAGAGATATTATGTCAAAATATGCTAGCAAATGGCTTGAAATATGCCAAACTGGTTGTTACATGTCAGAAGATTTGAGTTAGGTTTTGGGGAGAGAGATAATTCAAAATGGAAGAGCATGTAGTTTGGTTAGCGTTGATTATAACAATGAGTGGGTGAAAAGAATACTGTGTAAACTTGTGCAATTTTGTTTATATTATATTTCTATGTCTTGCATTTATCATTGCAGTTAAATTATTCTGTGAGGTGGTCGTAGGAAGGTTTTTCTTTTTTTAAGGCGGCAAGTCTGGTCTGAAGGTTTTTAAGGGATATCTAAATCGAGCTGGTAGTTTGGTTTTCTGATAGTTTATCTGCGTTTTACTAATTGATGGTGTGGATCAAGCAAATTGCCATTTGTGTAGGCGATGTGATTGGGAGTTTTTATTTTTTGGTTAATTTTAATGCTGATGCTGAAATATGGTTGTTGCAAATCCAGATATTTGTCTCTATGGTCATGCCTTTTCTATCTGAATGCTAATTGTGATATTACTTTGAATTAGATAATTGAAGATGAATTACTCTCTGAAGAAATTGAGTGCCTCCGGGCTTCTACTACTGACTTCATTCCACCTCCACTACATCGTCTTCAGATATTTATAAACTCTTCAATTCATGTAGATAAGGGTAAGCAAGAAGACACTGTGGCTACAAAAATGGTACTTCAGAGTTGTATGAGAGAGTTGTATCACCATGCTCGTGTTTTGGGGGTGCATATTCTTGAAAGTGTTATTGGTGCAGCTCTGATTTCTATCAGAAGAGAAGAACTTCAAGAAGCAAGCAATGTATGTGATTTGTCTTGACCAAAATATTGTGGTTTGGTGACTGTGAGCTGTGTGTGGAGTTGGTTATTTTATTTTTATTGAATAAGGCATTTTGTTTTGTGTATAGTACCTGTCACTTTTTCCTCTTCTTCAACCGTTGGTTGCTTCCATGGGATGGGATTTGTTGTCCGGTAAAACATCAGCTCGAAGGAAGCTTATGCGACTTTGTTGGATTAGCAAGTGTCAAATGCTAAGGTTGGAAGAGTCTTCTCTCTATCGCAAACAATCAGATGAGGTATGCTTTTTTTCCTTGTATTCAGGTTGCATGGCATCTTTTCATCTTTATGTTGTCATTTTTAATATTCTGCAAAATAGGTATCTGATGTGGAGCATCTTTGCGACATCCTGTGCTACCGGTTGGATCTTGCTTCTTTTGCTGCTTGTGTCAGTTGTGGGAAGCAGTGGAATTCTAAAATGTCAGTATTATTGTTGAGAAAAGAGCAGATGGTAGACGAAAATGCAGATATGTTTTCAGACCCTTTTATGGAGAACTATGTGCTGGAGAAACTTACTGTGCAAGGTGCTATGCAGGTGATTGTCTTCCCTGTATCCTTTCTATCAGTAGTAGAAATTTCTGGTCAACATAGCGAAATTCTTTTTCATTTAATTGCTTTATTGTTAATATGAACTAAATTTCCAGTTGACATGCTACGTGCTCCAAGAACTGAAAATGATAGATTATAGTCCTATTGTACAATGTCAAACCCTAATAGAAGATAAGGAATTTGGCTGAAAATGAATCATTTCAGAAGTTTTTAAAAATGTGGAATTTGACAATGTTTTGAACCTCTTGTAAGATAACTAATTTAGGATTTTCCTATTTTTGGAAGGTGTAATTCATCCATGTTCCTTACCTGGTAATCCTACGTTTGCTTTAGAGCTTCATTCAATACAACTATTAATCTTTTTGGCTAACTGCCTAGCATGGTTTTCCATTTTGGCCGGATATATGCATGATGACGGATTTTGCAACTTGCCAAAACAAACTTCACTGGCGAAATTGATTTCGCTTTTTTTTTTTGCCAATATACAACGAAATTTTCGCCGGATATTGGCGATATCTAAATTGTTGCTGGAAAAATTGTTAACTCCTCTTGTTTTAGTTCAAACCTATTGACCCATCTATCCAAATTAGTTGTTTTATCTCATTAATCTATTAACCTCTGTTGGTCCCTCATAATTATTTGTTTGCAACTTTAATTATCATCTTCATTATTTATTAGCTTATTAATTTTAATTTTCTTTACATTAATTATTTAAACTTATTAAGTGCTTTTTAAGGTAACTGTGATTGTTTTAGTGGATTTTTTATAAGTATCTTGCTTAGTGTATTATTAGTAACTTATTAATAGTAATTGATTTATATTGAGAAAATTAGCTAACAATTATGTTAGTTAATGTGTAGTATTATTCATAAACTTTGTTGTTTGGGTTCTTAACCATGTTTATGCATTCAAAAACTATAGAATAATTATTCTTACCTCATAATAATATTATAAGAATTATAATTTTTTTTGAAAATTACCGTTATATCTCCGATATATTTCCGATATCTTAACCAACCGGACGTCCACAATGAAACTGAAATCTGACATCGAAAACCTTGCTGCCTAGTATTTTTATCATCATACATCGACAGGTTCCATGGTATCATGCACATGGTGATACTTGTTATTTTGTAGTGGTTGTTCTCGTGTTTGTACTAGGGGATTGCCTCTTGTAGTGAGGATGGACTTTAACCACTTTTTGGAGGCAAGGCACTTGATAGACAATTAATGTAGTCTCATTATGATTAATAATATCTTAACATTTGACAAGCTTTAGAAGAGAGGTTTTCGCCCTGAAAGTCTTTGTTCTTTGTTCAAGCAATCTAATGAATGTTGAGACTATCGTTTCTTGGGTGCTTTTACAGTTATGTGTGTGTTGGAGCTTGATCCTTTTAGTGGTTCCTTTCCTTAATAGTTTGAGCTTTTGGGACAAGTGGTTAGATCATTATAAATTTACTTGATATTAGAGCTAAAGGTTTGGGGTTTGAATCTTATTGGCAATATATGCCTAGAGAAATATTAATTAGCCCCATGTTGTAACTAATGGACTATTTTCCCCGTGTTTGTGTTTGTCTACGTGTTAAGCTTTAAAAAACTTACTTGCATGTGAGGGGGGGTATTGAAGTAAATATTTAGTGGTTTACTTTCCTAATTAGCTCAAGCTTTTGGGACAAGTAGTTACACTATCTAAAATTTACACCTTCAAAGGTGTCATATTTATAGCCGATTCTTCTTCTTTAATGGAGAGAGTGATTGATAATTTTGGATAACTTTAACTTTCTTGTAGACTTTTGGTTGTAATTTTTCATATTTTTAGCCTTTTGCCTCCTATCTCCTTCACGGTTTTCTAAATGAATTTTAACTTCATAAAAAAATCATATATGGAACCTGGTTGATTGTATTTTTATTAGTAGACTATTTTTTGTTTTGCTGATCTAGCGGGAATAAAATGTAGATGTTGATCACATCATTTAACCACTCCTTGACTATCATGGACTATCTCTTTATGAAGGATGCTGTTCTCTTGATCTATCTTTCACTGCTGTTTTGTTTGACTTAGTAAAATTTATGGTTTTGTAGGTTCTATTTGATGTAGTTCCAGATATTAAATTTCAGGAGGCTATTGAGCTGATTAGCATGCAGCCTGTAGGTTCAACTCCTCCCAGGAACAGGTTTGATGCCAACATTTTGGATGTCTGTGCAGCATATTGGTTTTGATTGGCGTATCTTTATTTTAAGCAATTTGTTTGGAACATTGATATTTTGTGCATATTAAGAAACATCACTTAATTGAAAAGTGACGAGATAAGTGGTCAAAGGTTTCAAAGATAGGTTCTGAGTATCTGGGAATGACAGTTCATCACCACCACCTTCTCCCAACTAGAGGGCCTGCCGCAGGGATTTTCTCACTGATTAAGTATATCCACACTGAAGGAAAGGCACAAAGCCCATGCGTAAAAACACAAATTTATGTTGATGCCCTTCCTTATGCAGCCTCTAGAAGTACCTGATACTTCAACATAATCACCTTTCATTGTCGGATCATAGATGGCAAGGATTACTCAATGTTATTTTTAATAAACATATCTCATAAATGACCTAATTAAGCACTTGCAATTAAAATGTTGCTGTTTAGGTGAGTCATATAAACCACAACAAATGCAGCTATGAGCAACACCATTTGGTTGCATATTGAGAAGATGTAATTAATTTTTTAGGCGAATGGAGATCACCTCATGTACATTTCAGCTTCAAGATCTTCCATTAAATTTTTTTATATTTCAAGTCCAAATGGTCAAATTTGTTGTTGGTATAGTTGTTTATGTTTACTTGGTGTTGAGATCTTAAGACCATGTTTGATTTTGTGGACCTACATGTAGGTTTCCTATTTCAGTGCATGTTTAATCCTGCACTTAGACACTAAACTTGGAAGATGCGAAGTTTTCCTCCATCTAAAAAAGTCTCAAATTTGTCAATGTTAGGTAATTGGGTAAAATATGGTCACTGTTCTTAATAAGGATCACGATATGATGAGATGAAATAGGGCCAAGACAACTGAATGAGATGATATTTTGGAACTAGGAGTGTCCCGTAATAAGTAGAAGATTTGTTATAGGACTGTGGGCTCGGCTTAATTGTTTTTTCTTTGTTCTCTCTCTTCTTTTTCTCAATTTTCTGTGTTTCATTCCTTTCTCTTCTATGATTAGAGTATATGTAAGTTTTATGCCTTCGTAGGATGCAAGATATGGAGCTTGTGCACATGCGGTATGCTTTACTAGCAATTGTTCAATCTTTAGAAGCCATGGAGTTGAGTGCATCGCATAAAAATGAAGTTTATGAGCACACAACTTTTGCACATTTGGAAGATCTTAAGCTTTGCTTGAATTCTATCACCAATGTACCGCGCAAGGTAACAATTTTCTAGATAATGATGCAATTTTCCATAAAAAAAATTCAGATACAAGTTATCTCTATAAACCATTAGTGATGCATGTTAATATTCTAAGTGAAGTATGAAGTGGCATGCTATCCAATTATTCCCTTCTTTGGTTCAATTATAATGCTTCTCCTTTCTCATTAAGTGCCAATAATAATTGCCCCTAGCTTTGTATTGTGATGGAAGTTGAAACATGGAGGAGTATTTTTGTTGGGTAGGCAATGGTTAGGAATGTAAATCCTTTGGTCTATTGTTGAACTAAATATTTAGCAGTTCTCTTTCGTAACAACTTGAGTTTTGGGACATAACAAGTGGTTAGACCATATAAAATTTATATGGTATTAGGGTCAAAGGCCTAGGGATCGAATCACGTTGGTGATATATGCCCGGAGAAATATTAATTTACCCCATGTTGTGTCCAATAGACTATTTGCCCTATATTTGTCTACGAAAGCCTTAAAAGTTTGTTTGCACGTATGAGAGAGTGTTGAACTAATCAGTGGTTCCCTTTCCTAATAGCTCAAGTTTTGGGACAAGTGGTTAGATCATATAAAATTTTCATTCATATCAAGTGATTTTTTTTTTCCTAGGAGTCATTGATCAGCTTTTGTTTTTTGGGAAGAAATTATTCATGTTTATCGCATTGGTCATAGAGTATAACACTCCCCTCACTTGTTGCCAAGTTTTCATGCTTTCTATTTAGTTCATAGATTTTTGACATACTTGCAATAATCCTTTAAAGAGTTCAATGAATGATCCTGGTGCTATAATAGAACATAGTTTGAAAAGGTAGTGGGGAATTTACGTTATATATTTTAACAACAGATTATGCTTTAATGATATATTTAACGCAAATGCTTTGTTTAAACCAGCCAATTGCTTTGAAAGTTGTTGTTTGGCATCCCTTATTTTAAATGGAAAGGCTTGATGAAATCTTATATTTAAATGTTACAGTTTCATATTATTAATCTCATGCTTATATAAGGAAACACCATGGTGACAGTGAAAATTCTATTGTCACATTCTGACTTTGTGTAAATTGGCTAAAATCTTTCCTAACTAAATGCAGCAAAAGACGAAATTTATATTACAACATACAATAGAATTAGTAAATGATGCAAACCTGCAAGATAACTTGGGAAGAACAGGTTTACAAATTCCTATTCTTTCTAAACTTTATTCAAAATCACTTAGAAGATGAATAAAGGCCGCACTAAGGAATGGGTAGCACAAAGCGATAGCACAAAGCAAAAGTTGTTGTACTTAATAATAAGATGATGGCCCAAAGCCTAGAAGAGAAAAGAGTTTTTTCTAATTCTAGAACAAAATTAAACTAGGAAATCATCAAAACAAGGCTTAATCCTCTAACAGGTAGAACTAAATATGACTTCAATAAAACATGCTTAAAATAAGATACTTTGACTTCTAATAACTCTAAATAAGAATAGACTCAAATAGGCGATGAATAGGATAGTATCCGTCATCAGTAAATTGACTCTTCTTGTTCTTTTGTCTTGTCAATTTTGGCAGCAGTCATGTTACATCCAAGACCAAAATTATAAGCTTGATAAAAATATACTTGGGATTTGGGTGTTTATAACCTCGGGAGACAGATCTTAGTGAGAACTCATATGAATGAGAAGTTTGCTAATGTCAATGTGAGTGCAAAGTGGATGGCATTTTCTTCATTGAAAGTTTCCCTATTTGGTTTTGTTGATTTAATTTATCTTGAGTTTTGTGGAACTCGAAATTAGTCATTAATAATGCTGAAGGGTGTCAGGACGAATCATAGCTTGTTTCTTTTGAATTTATTATTTATAAAATGCAAATGTGATGAAATGTTAAAATGAGAAGCCTCTTTTGAAACAGATAATGATGGTAGGCATTATCATTGGGATTTTGCATATTGAAAGTGTCTCTATGGATGGGAGCCAACGCATCTCATTGGCTTCTGAAGAACATTTTCTCTCCACAAATGCAGCAGAAATAAAACAAGTGGTCGCTTTTTTTGACATGCTACTTGATATTATGAGTTGTAATTTGCCATCATCTAGCAAGGAACTTGAAGGCACAACAACTGCTGAAAGACAAGCTTTGGAATGGAGGATTATGGACGGAAAACATTTTGTGGAAGATTGGAAATGGCGGCTATCTATTTTACAGCGTCTTCTGCCATTATCTGTGCGTAATTGGAGTTGGAAGGAGGCTTTGACAATTTTACGAGCTGCTCCTTCCAAACTTTTAAATGTGTGAGTGGGTAAAGAATTGTATGGATAGTTTTATGGTTTAATTGTGGAATTGGGACTGATTTTTACTTTTTTGGACCATCTAGATGTATGCAGAGAGCTGAATATGATATTGGAAAACAAGCTGTTCAGCGATTTTCCTTACCTCCAGAAGATAGAGCAATACTTGAACTTGTTGAATGGTTGGATACAACTTTCACCAGGGCATCTGTACGTCATAGATTTGCATTTGTTTACTTATCCTTCTAGATATGTCATTTATAAGACCTATGTACTGACTTCTTATTTCCGTCTATATACGTGGGTAATGTTGAAAATGTCTTTTGTTTAAATATTTATCTGCATATTTTAACATGTTATGTAGATATGACTTTCTATTATTTTTCTGAACGTTTAGCATATACTATTGTTAATTTTCATTGTTGTGGAATATGGATCCTGTTAAGTGCTTTTGTAATTTAATTCCAGGCTAAAGATACCATGTCACGTGTTGCAGAGGGAAAGATGAGACAACCATTGGACTTGTCCTCTATTCGTGCTCAATTGGGGTCTCTAGCTGCTGTTAGTTTTCCTCAATGTATAATTTATTTTTTTTGTTTATCATCTGCTAGCATATTTTCATGTGTTTTTTCATTGTCAGATTCTTCTTTGCATTGATGTTGCTTCCACTGCCGCTAAGGCTGTAGATGTATGCAAGCAGCTCCTTGACCAGGTAAGCAGCCCTTTAAAAATCATCAAAACTTTAAACCACAATGTATCTTTATTAAACTTAATCTTGGGCAAACCTTTGCATATTTATCAGTGCACACACACACACACACGCACACACAACCACACATATACATCCATACATGCATTTATGCATGCATGTTCACAAGCTGAAGGTTGTTTTGCCTTCTTATTTAATACAGGGAAGAGTTTGGTTATCTGAGATATATCCCGGGATTCCTCCTAGAGCAGGTTCAAGTTACTGGGATCAAATTCTTGACGTCACTGTTATTTCTGTTACTAAGCGCATCCTTCAACGCATGCAAGATATAGTGGAACAGGTATCACACAGCATTGTAATCTTTCTATCCTCTTCCTTATTTTTCAATATCTGTTAGAGCTGGTCCAAATAAACTTTGGGGAGAAAATAGGGTCTTCTCGTCATAGACTGGCCCTATACATGTTTTTGTTCTGATTGAGACATTAATTGTGATCTTCATGCCTGCCTAAGGGTTGGCTTACTGTGATTTTTTTTTTAGCTTTTGGTTGTAATTTTTGAATCTTTCTGCCCAGCCCCCTTTTGATGCTTAGGTTGCTTGTTCTCTTCCTCTTGTGTTTTTTAATGAATTTTTTATCCTGAAAAAATAAAACACAAGTTGCCCCACATATGAATGTGTGGGCCCAAGTGAGTTTAGACATTATGTTGCTAACTCGTAAGCTTAAATCTTTGAAGTTGGTATGGGAAGTAGGATTGTTTAGAAGTTTATGCACAAGTATCAAAATTTTTAAATTTAGAACTTCATTCTAAGATCAAGTTATTTTTCCATTTACCACACCAGTATTCCCGGAGTTGGCTCTGTTACCATTGGTAGCTAATTAGGCAGCACAAACAGGCTGGCATCTTCTGTAAAGGTCCAACAAAAGCTAAAATTTATGGGATTACCTCTACTATCAAATCTTGTACCTTGTCAATCTGCCGTTAATATAAGACCGTTTCTTAGTTCTTAGCTATAGTGCAATGAGCTAGCGAACCTTAATCATCATGTTAAATGGACTACACTAAGGTGGAAGTTGCCAACTTCACTTCTATTTGTAGGACAGTTCGGTTCACCTTTTGTTTGAGTTGATTTTTATGGTATTTTATATAGCCTCTTAACTTGTTAAACAACCATATTATTACTCTCAATCATGTTTACGGTAAGAGTCCGAACAAAAACTTGAAAGTTCCATTGATAGATTGAGTTCATTAACGCTATATATAATATATGTGCTGGATCCTTGCATTGTGATTGTAGATGCTTGGTATTCAGCATGATGGCATTCTTGCTTTTAAAGGAACCATTTTTATTTTTTAAATGAAATAATAATTTTTAATTTTTAAATGAAATAACCTGATTTCATCTTTGTATTGCTAGGAGAGGCCGGCAACTTTGCAGACGATTCTGTCTGGATCAGCACACTTCCCTGTTCCCAAGGAATCAAGAAGAGGACAGAGGCAGCGAGCCCTGTCTATCTTGCACCAAATGATTGATGATGCTCATGATGGAAAGCGCCAATTTTTGAGTGGTAAATATGTGCAATTATGTATTTGAAGGTTTATCTGTATTATATATATATATATATATATATATATAATACAGATAAACCTTCAAAT
>JAVDBV010005098.1:0-10370 GCA_032619315.1 Piper longum | reverse complement strand
GGCGCTCAAGACGCCCCTCACATTCCAGCCGCCAAAGGTCTCTCCTTTGGGCCTCCGAGGTGCCACCGCCTGCAGATCTCACCGCGTCGTCACGGCCTCCACCATCACCTCCAATCCCAAGTCCGTCCGAGCCCCCCCAATCGTTGCATCTTTGTTCATCTGCTTGTTGCGCTCTGTGTGGTCGTAGTTGTAGATTTTGTTTGGTTGCATTGTTTCTGTTCTACCTTCATTCCCATTCTGAGCCAGGAAAAAAGTCTTGTGGTGTGCATGTTTGCGTTTTGATACCATTTATTCATCTTTTTAATGATTGGATTGCTGGGGCACATTATTTCTTTTATCATGTCTATTGATGTCTGTTGTTTGATATATTTATGTTGGATTATGCTGTCTCTTCTGCTCTGTATTGTATGAGAAGATGTAGGCTTTTGTTTGTTATGTTTGTATTTCTTGGCCTCTTTTGCCTTCTCATTTGTAATTGTTTGGTTGACAGTAGTTCACGTTGCTGTATGTAAGTTTCAATGTGGGCGTTTCATAAAAATAAATGCTGTTGCAAGATTTGCATTTTGTTTTTTTGAAAAGTTATTGCATGGTGCTTTATATTATATTTTTATGTATTATTTTTTTCTCATCTGCTCGTGTCGTGTTAAACCTTGAAAATTCAGCCTTTCTGATCATTTTGAGAGCTTCTGTTTATTTGAAGGGGGCTGCGTTTATTTGTCGTTTGAAGAAGTTCTAGTAGTTTCAGAAAAATTCATGTTTACCAGAATAAACGGGTTGATTAAGTCAGGAAGGATTCTCTTGTGGAAGAAAAACTGCGGCTAATTTTGTCTGTAGAATATATCTTTAAAGGTTGTTGGGAATTTGATTTCGAATCTCTAGGTTCTCTTTTTTTTTGTGAAGCAGTAGTTGTGCACAGCAAGTTCTTGCCGTGAAATGATAATTTTATATATATGTCTTGAGCTTCTACTTCATGATACGTCTGAATTCCAAATAGGTTTTTGGGTTGATTTAATTGCATCTTTCGTAACAGCACTTTGTCCACTTTGCAAGCTTCTTTATATTTGAGAAACGATTATGTTTTTTCCCATTCTTAATAGTTTACTCTTTAATTCCATCAAATGGACTGATATTTTACTCATCCATTAGGTGGCTATTTGTGAGATATAATTGAAAACTTGAGAGACAAATTATTACGAAGGAAACATTCATCTGACACGCTTTCTTAAAAAAGGAGTTTATCTTATCTGTCATTTTTTTAATGTGCTTGAATACAAGGTTTAATGCACAATGGCACTTCAAAACAAATGCACATATTTTGTAGTTTTTTTTTAAAAAACCTGCCTTTTCATCTTGATTTCACTTTTGTAATGCTGTGGTAGAGACAATTGCATTTTTTATCTTTGTAATTTTAACTTTAATTCTAAATATTTTAGTGGAAATATAGCAGATGTTTTGTCATAGCTTTTTGAACAAAAGTTACTAAATTCATTTCCCAACTGGTTATGCCGTGTAGGGAAGTGCCAACTATAAGGAAATCATTATCCCCACGGCGAGAGGTTCACACACAAATTACTCATTCCTTGCCCCCTGAGAAGATCGAGATATTCAAATCTCTGGAATCTTGGGCGGAGGATAACATCTTACCTATTTTGAAACCTGTTGAAGATAGCTGGCAGCCACAGGATTTTCTTCCTGATTCTTCTTCTGACGGCTTTACAGAGCAAGTTTTGGAATTGCAAGAGAGATCAAAAGGTATTCCCGACGAATATTTGGTTTGTTTAGTTGGAGATATGATTACAGAGGAGGCTCTGCCAACTTATCAAACCATGTTAAATACTCTTGATGGTGTTCGCGATGAAACGGGTGCTAGTCTTACATCCTGGGCCATCTGGACAAGAGCATGGACTGCTGAGGAGAACAGACATGGGGATCTTCTTAACAAGTATCTATACCTTACAGGAAGAGTAGACATGAGACAAATTGAGAAGACTATCCAGTACTTGATTGGGTCAGGAATGGTAAGTTTATGAATTGCCTCGAGATTTCTATACGAGAGATCCCAGATTTTGTAGTTAAAAAAAAAAAAAAAGGTGTTTCCAGTCCTTCCATTGCTTGTATCTCCATGTTGTCCCTTTGTATGACACTTTCTTTATCTCTTATAGGATCCCAAATCCGAGAATAACCCTTATCTTGGGTTTGTTTATACATCATTTCAAGAAAGGGCAACCGCTATTTCCCATGGAAACACAGGTCGTCTTGCAAAAGAACATGGGGACATCCATCTTGCTAAGATCTGTGGAACCATTGCAGCAGATGAGAAGCGTCATGAGAAAGCCTATACAAGGATAGTGGAGAAGTTGTTTGAGATTGACCCTGATGGTGCAATGTTGGCATTTGCAGATATGATGAAGAAAAGCATCTCAATGCCTGCTCACTTGATGTATGATGGCCTGGATGAAAATCTTTTCAAGCACTTTTCATCGGTGGCTGAGCGCATTGGTGTCTATACAGCTAATGATTATACTGACATTCTCGAATTTCTTGTTGGGCGGTGGAAGGTGGAGGAGATAACTGGATTATCTGACGAGGGCCGAAAGGCTCAAGACTATATTTGCACCCTGGCCCCTAGATTCCGCAAGCTTGCGGAGAGAAACCACCGCAAGGCAAAGGTATCTAGAACCATGCCTTTCAGCTGGATTTTCAATCGACAAGTTCTTCTCTAAGGAAGATTTCACATAGGAAAAGTAATCAATTGCCTATTTCTGGATTAATTGATTCTGTTTTGTGAACGGAATTTTCATGTGGAGTATATTGGGGGTTTTTGCAGTTGTCTCACGATATCATTTTAATTCTTAAAATGTGCCTTTATTTGTTCCTGTTTTAGCCTAATTTTGGACTCAATTGAAGCTCTACTAAATGGGTGCTTGTTGTAATTCGTCATCTATTATATTTTCGCCGTCTACATTTTTTTTTTCCTTCAAATCTCTGTGTTCCGTTGAAATTTAAAATGATGAAGAGAAATAATCTCTGTGGTCGTTATTGCTCACGCTCGTTCTGACTTGGGTACAACTTTATTCTGATGTAGTTTTTTCCAAGCCATTCTGATGTAGTTGTGGTTCACTTGCAAAAGCTAATGTGCATTGTAACTTGGCTATTATTGTGATTGATTTTAGGACCATACATGCACGTTTTTTTTTAAATCTTTTCGTTTCTAAGCTTGCAGGCGATGCTTTTCTACTACCTATCGCGTTATGGTACATGTTTGATGATTTTAAGACCATTACCAATGGCTGGATCAGACCATGTTTAGTGCTTGATTAATTGTTTTGCCTGTTACTGCATGCCGTCCATTGCTTTCATTTACATTTAAAGAGGCAATTAGCAGGCACATATGATAGGTTGATGACTAAGAATGAGTTTTTTGGATACTAGTTCAATCAAATAAAAAATAACCCAGAACAATATAAGGTATAAATGATGTTTGGCGATTGGCAATGTGCTTATAGATAAGGCCTATTAGAAAACACCATCTATTCGAGTTCCTTTTGAGGGTTCCCTGCTACGTTCAACATATTTTTAAGCTTGGGATAAAAAAATTTATCATATTTTAAAGCTTTTCATTCCCAATGGAATGTGAAATTATATGCAACAAAATTCACCCTTCACCAACTTTCGCCATTAACACCTCGAATTACAGTCAACAATTGTCTAAAAGATAAAGGCATGCACATTGTTCATCAATTAAAACTCAACAGCATAATGAAAATGAATTGGGCAGGGAAAGTGAAAACAGAAGTAGACGGGCCTCGCATTAGGTTCACTAGTCTTGTAATTTATTTACATGAAAACTAGCCAACCAGCGATTCATTATGATTACGAGTCATCGCTCTCAAGTTCTGCACCAAACTGTTCCAATCTCATAGCGTCTGCTTCAAGCTCAAGAACAAGGGCATGGTTTACAGAACCGTCGTCCTCACTTGCATGAATCTGCCTCCCTCCAAACCTTTCCAGCAAAAATAACAAAGTAAGCAAAAGCATAAGATCATATGACCTAGGAAGTTAATCTTCTAGCACGCCCAAAAAAAGACAACAAATAACCTAAACCTTTCCAGGAAGTCCAACATACCCGTACAACTTAAAAGAAATCAATATGTCTAGTTTTAGTGGCCAAGTTAATTACCGAAGCATGGTGTAACCAACTTCTACAAACAACTTCCAAACTTCATACGTCAAGTCCTAAATCATTTTTTACATAGAAACCACAATTGCCACCTTTCAAACTACAGGACGGTTCAGTACCTTCGTAATCATGACAAAACCCCTGAGATGGGATCCCAATACAAAAAATGGACATAGTGAAATGCAGAAGCGGCATTATAAACCTAGACTAGATATCAGACTTTTTTCTCACAATTCTCACGCACATTTTTAAATTTCCAGCCAAGAAGATAATACTCACCATCTTCCATTCATCAGATCAATGCATTTGAGAGCATCCTTCTGGTCTTTAAACTTCACCAAGACCACACACTGTGGATGATTCTCGCAAACCTGAAACCCAATGCAGTTAAGCCCGCGTGATTACTATATTTTGCTTAATGAAATGTCACATTTAAGAACTTATCCATGAAGCTAATTTTTGCAACTTGTCAGAATGATTGTATGCTTAATTCCTAAATTTTCTTAAAGAAAATTCCTTCCTTAAATTGGATATGCCAATACTCATACTTCTTTTATAAGTAATGTCACTTTCAAATACTGAACATCATGGCAAACTTATTTTGTATACCTTGACTGAGTCAAGAGGACCAAGTTTGACACATTCCTCTTGGAGCTCAGACCGCAGATTTTCATCAGCCTGCAGCCGTAGCAATCATTTTATACTTGCAGAGAATTTAAGGCCATTGAGCCATCATGATAGTAACTAATGTTTGTTAACTCGTATAATAGTAATGATAAATGAAAAAGAGGTAAAACATTTCCAGCTAAGTTTGATATAAATAGCTATAACAGGCAATCACATCAAAAGGTAAAACAAAAACGCAAGATATAAACCAAACTAATTGACTTAGAATAAGAAGAGCAGTGTATACCCTCATTTCAGATGGAGTGAACATTTGACGGAGAATAATAGTAGCAGGAATAGTGACTTTTGCATCATCACGTCCACCTATGGAATTTAACCGTAAGTGTCAATAAAATCTATATTATGAGAAGAGATCAAGGTCCAGCATGCTGTCCAGAATATTAACAACAAAGTTACACAAATATGTGAAAAGGAGGCATATACACACCCCAACCAAGCATCTTATCTTCCACTTTCTTCAGTTTCTTCTTCTTCTTCTTATCCATTTGCTTGGAAATAAATTTATCCCCTGGAATAAAAATAAATATATAACAAACATCAAGCAACTAACATTGCAAGTTACACAGCATGCAAAATAAAAATTGCAAAATTGAAATCCATCCATACTTTTTTATTCCATAAAGGAAAGGAAAACGGTTTAAGATTCAAAAAATTCTGATAAGAAGAATGAATGGCAGCTACCTTTCTGCTCAAATTTAGCTTGCGTCACAGTCATAGGTATCTTTCCATCAGGAAGTAGGGGTGTGCCATCCAGAATTTGAATTGCCAGATCCACTGATGGTTCCTGATAGTTTATGTTTCAAAGTATGTATGCGTTACTTAAAATAGGATGTCCAACAATGAATTTATGTTGTGATGCTTCGCAAGAAATGTACCTTCAAATAGGTAACTAGTGCATCTCCCTTGATTTTTCCTGTTTCTTTATCTATATAGATCTTCACTCGGGGCTTTTTAGTTTCAGAATCCTATCTCATCAACAACACACCATCAGAAACGACGATTCCTCCCAACAAAATCAGTCATATTTTGCAGTAAATATCGCAGGCTACATGAACCATCATAAAAATGTGTAAATCTAATCATTTCTATACAAAAGGGTCATAAAAAATGAATGCAGTACTCATCTTTAGAAAAGAACAATGGCCAAGCAGGGCTTCTTTTAAACACATCATTCAATAAAGAAGTTCTATATACATTCCAAACTTGCATTTGAATTGTCAAAAAATACCATTGAAACATTTCGCATATAGAACAAACAATTTGAACTTATTCCAAACTCGTATTAGGTTGTCAAAAAGAAGCTTGCTAAAAAATCTCAACATATTTATTTAATGTGGCAACAAATTATCTTTCTTCTGAGATGGACTAATTATCAAAAGAAAAAGAAAAACAACTTTGTGAAAATGTCGTTCAGCCATCCTTCAAAACAAACAATACTATACATACGAAGGTTTCCTGTTCTGTCAAAATAAATAAATGCCAATAAAAATGGTGGAACTTACCTCTTTTATAAGGCCACATTTGAAAAATACCTCCACCAACTGCAATGTTATTTTTAAAACCAACATTAGATGTAATTTTTTTAACATCTTAGACACAAAATTGCACTAACTGAAAATGGATATGACTTAACAAACAGTTTAGCTAGCAAAAAACAAAACCTTCAAAACAAGATTAGTATAAAAGATTCTTATTTCCTCTGCAGTAACATCATCAGGCAATCCCGTGACATATACATGGGTGTTGACTTTTAGGTCAAACCAACTCTCTGGAGGCTTGTTTGCTTCCTGTGAACATAAAGATCAGCTCAAAATGTGTCAGCATTACTTCTCCTCGTATATTAGAAGTGTCTTCAGCACAGATTCAAAGAAGCGTGGCATTTGCAAAAGCCAGTGTTCTGCGTGTCCCTAGAATTCGAAGATTATAATTTCAAAAAAACACACACATAAAATGCATCAGACATGCAGAACAAAGGCAGGAACAGCAAACAAGAGAAGATGTACAAATATACCTTTTTATCTGTCCCTTTCTCAGGTGCCTTCCTCTTTTGATTAGGCTTTGCATTATCATTTCCAATTGCTTCATCTTGTGTAGTAGTTAGAACAGCACCTACTAATGGAAAAACCTCTTCTTCGTTCGCATAGGTCATTTCCTCGTGGGCATATTTCTGACCTTCGAAAGATACATTTTATTGAGATCAAAAAACTGGAAGGTTAGTAGCATACAACAAAAGACAACAGTAACACAAAATATGCCCAAGTACTCAAATATCCACTTGAGGAACCCATGCTCCGAGGCTGCGGTCCCACTTCTAGACTGTTCCATCATCATCTGTAAATTCTTCCTCGCCATTTGGTGGTGTAGAAGGCTTGTCCCCAGCATGCTCGTTGACTAAATTTCTTCTGGACTCTTCTAAATCATCATTTACGCCATGTTTCAAAGCCTTGAGTTCTGCCTCTCTGACTTCCTTTTGAAATTTTGTGAAGTCATCATCACCTTCTGTGGCGTCTACAGAATCAGCCAGATGAACATTGCTTCCTTGAGAACCATTGTTCTGATATAAGACAGCCTCACCGGGCATATTATTATTGGTTCTGGGTATCATCAAATGCAATTCGGGAATAGAGGACAATGGTACCCAGTCAGTGGTCCCTTCCGCCCATAACAATGCATTCTCATGGATAAAACCATTTGAGACATGCTCTGGTAAACAGAAAAAAGACAGAACATGTGTCACCAAGGTCATCAAATCTCACCAAAAAAAAAAGTAAGAAAATCCTATGGCGGTGTATGAACTGTGTGATCAATGGCAACCTTTATCCTTTCTTATGCAGGTACTAGAGGAAGAAAGCAATGTGTGATCAATAGTAGCCTTTACTCTTTCGTATGCAGCTACTAGAGGAAGACAGATAAGGAATACCAATGAAATGTGCTAGCCCTAACAGACATATGATCACAACAATCATGTGCACGCCAGTTCAACAAGATACTGCGAAGCCAGACCCAGAGTAAATCCTCAACCAAGCTCCCATCATAAGTGCAAGCATTCCACACAAAACAGCTAATAGTACATTAAACCCAGTGACCAGTAAATATTCACATAAATCTGTTCTTACCCTGCAATTCTGAAAAGCTATATGGACCAACTTGCTCCTGATTAGGCTGAAGTATAGTATACCACCTACCTTCAATGCCATTTCCGGAGCTCATATTGCAGCCGAATTCGGCACCTACATGAAAGCCAACAAAACTACACTCAATCAACACCTAAAAGAAAAAAGAAACCTGCTTTCGGGGCGGATTGGCAGCGAGATCAACGAGCCTACGGACGAATTGATAGAAATCAATACTAGTAAGCAGAAATCGAAGAACTTAAGGCCGAGAAAGGTATAAAAGAATGCATTTTTTGGCGAGCGAGGGATGACAATAAACTAAAGAGAAAAGAAAGCGAGAAAGAAAGTACCACGACGAGGAAGAAAGAGTGAGAATGAGGGGCGAGGCGCGTGGTGGAGGACCGACCGGCGGGGGCGGCGGTATCGCCGGCGAGACGGCGGCGGCGGCGGCGGCTGGGGTGGAAAGGGGGGCTACGCCGGAGTACTGCAAGGCTTACTAATCAGGGTAGTCAACAGAACTTCCCGGTATTCGGTACGACATCCGACCCGACCCGAATATGTTAGATTTCTTCAACACATTAAACTTTTTAAATTTTATATAAGAATGACTCGATCTCAAACTCAAAAAGACAAATTAAAAATGACCATAGTTTTAAATACGTGCGATTACTGTGCATAATTTATAGCTAGTATAAGATATATTTATTTCAACTGGGTAGAACTTAGTTCAAATTGATTTTAAAATTAAAAATAAAATATTTTATTAAATATAATTAAAAATATTTTATCATTAATATTTTATTAAATACAGGTTAAAGTGCCAAAATTTTCAAAACAATATTAGTTTGTTGTAGCAAGTGCTATAACAAATACTTTCTCCCTCAAAGTTAAAGATAAATGCATTTGTTTGATGAATGGTTTTACTATAAAAAAAAAGTAAATTATATTTTTGATATTCGGTAGCCTAGTCGATCCGGATATATTGATTCATGTGGATAAAAATGTATGTCTTTTATAAAATTTAAATAATAACATTGGTAAAATGTTGTACATAAGTAGATTTTGAATTGAGCAAGTTGAATCAAATTTTGTTGGACTCAAACTTGGCATGTAAATTCTTTTAGTTCAATTTCAACCGAAGAGAATTGAGGTGAGTAGAGTTAAGTAAACTAATATAAGATGTTCTTTTCATTAATTTCTGTCTCTTCTTATTTATTTATGATGAATCAAAATGGAATTCTCAACAGTTTCCCATTTCTAAACGTTTATAAAATATCCACGCATTGAAATTTTGCAATGTTACTTAATATCAATATGATTTTGCATATTAAAAAATTAAAATGTTCATGCAAAGCCAGAAGAGCCAAATACACAATTTGCTTGCATACTATACAGCTGACAACCGAACCTCCAAAAGCAATTGAATGAGTTCCTTGCTCACTTCTCTGAAGACATTTGCAGCATTTTGTTAGAATCAGAACCACAAGAAAGATAACCCACAACAATCTTAATCCCATCTCCCTATTCAGATGGTTCTGATGGTGGAGGTTGCTCGGGGGCATCGTTGATGGGCTTCCCTCTCTCCCTAAGCTTGGCCATGGCCTCCTACATCTTCTTACTCGAAGTACCTTCGCCTGCACCCCACTCACATTCGGGTCATTCTTCTCCTGCGGCGGCGGCCGACTCGCCGCGCTTGCAAAATTGTATTCCCTGGCCAACAGGCCAAGTGAACGTCCTGACATCAACAAACTCATGTATGTACTGAAAAATAGATAACCAACATAAAATGTGCTAAGGATATATATATATATATATATATATATATATATATGTAAAATAGCAGCTTATTTGATCGTCGGCCATTGGGTCCAGATCCAGCGGCCAATAATCAATATACCACCCCACTCGATGACCGATCGCGGCTCCCGCACTCCCGCCCCTCCGCTCTTGCCCTCCTCGCATTCCCACCCCCCACCCTCCCACCACCCCCTACCCTTATAGGTCTAGTCCATGGGACGAGACGGGACTAGGATTTGGTGGTTGTTCCAAGGGTTTCTGTATCCAAGCGAGGTGGTTGGAGCATCTCAGTGGTGAAAAAAGCTTACCATACTAATCCGTGTTATGTTGCAGGCATGGAACATGGTGCACAAGGCTGTCGGGAGCGGCAGTCCATGCGGCTGATGTATCGGCAATACATACCGAGCATGGGGCCGTGTTGGGACCAAGAAACCTCATGACGGGTGTGGTGCGTGATGCAGTGGTAGCCGAGTGCCGGTGACCGAGCGCCATCGGCTAGGCATCACGAGCATGGGTCGTGCATGATCGATCAGTTGTACCGAGCAAGGACCAGGCGTGATCGGTACGAGTAGCGACACTGGGTTGCAATAGGT